>JANIJG010021041.1:106552-155052 GCA_024611175.1 Megaceryle torquata
AAACAAAAACCACAAAAACCAGACTGTCACTGAAGACAGTGACACCTTATGAAACCAACTCCAACTTTTCTAAACAAACATTTGATGTCCTTAAAAAGTAATACCAATTGCAAGGTACAGAGAAGTGGGCTGTGTCCATTACCTTCATAAAGTAATAATTATATTTCCATATAATGAAGCCAATGAGGTTAAGATTATACAGATAAAGAAAAAAAGCTGCAGCTGGGAACTTTCAGACTGTTCCCTCCACATTATCCATTATATGGTTTATGTATCGCTAAAAGCTACAAAATAGGAAAGTGAAACCTTAATACCTCTCTATTTTAAAATAATACTTTGGACTTCTTTTAAACACAGGCACTTTAAAAAATTTTGGTATCTCTCAAGACAAGCTGAACATCACCTAGGAAATAATAATTATGATATTTAATTATGATATTCAGTGAAGACCAGACAGTTAGAGCTCATTGTAGTTTTTATAGTACGATGACAAAAAGTTGGAAACAAGGATATCTAATTTTCATCTGCACAATGTAACTAACTATGCAACAATTCCTAGATTAACAAATCTTGTATAAAAATAATGTATTCCCATTCTTAGGGAATTCCATCAGTTTAGTTAAGTCATTGCTTTTTCTAATTCTTGAGCCATCATTAAAGCATTCCTAATCTGAACAGAATCAGAAAACCAGATGTGTATCATAATACCATTGTCAAATGTAACCCTTGATACTTCAATAAATAAAGGAAGAAAGTTGTCTTTTCCTCACATTCTACTTAATTGCTTGGTATGAAGAGGAAATACATGAAAAAATGTAAGGGTTTCAAGATATAATTTTATTAAGCTATGAGCATATAAGCATAACTCAGCATAAAGCAACATTTGTCAAGGTGATTTCCCATTCACACAGACATATTTTTAAAGCAAAAGAAGCTAAAACTCTGGTATATTGTTTGATCTTGGTCACTTCCACAAAACAACAGCTGATTCCTCAGCTATAATACTAAATGATGCCCAGATATGGAGACCATTGGCAGTTTGAGCTGAAGATGATGGCAGTTAATAGACCAACATCAGAGGTTCTTAGATTATGAAGATGTTTATTTTACAGGATGTTATTATGCTAATAGACTGTAAAAGAGTTTACAAGTACCTGGCTTTAATATGTTTACCCCTGAAGACCATCAGAAACTGCTTTGTAGGCAATACTCATGAATTATTACCGACCTAAAAAACAATTACTGTGCTGTTTCAGTTTACAGGTTCATTACTGTAAACATACATACAGTAAAAAAGTGAGCCATCTAGCAGAAAATAGATCACTTACAAGCAGAGAATACAATAATGTGAGATTGATTAGATAAAATTAGGTTTAATTAAAGTCAGATAAATTAATAAGACAATTTCACCTGAAAAGGGAAACCTTTTAGTCTAGGAACTCTGGAGTATTTCATAAGCATTGGGTTGAACATTATTCACTGAAGTTGCTATCTAAATCAGAAAGTCACTTTTTCCCAGTTATTGCCAATATCTCACAGCCAGCTGCTTACTACCTTCAAGCCTCTAGCAATGCCACCTTCCCTTTTTCCTTCCCAGTTGTATTTCTTGCATATGAGAAAAGGAAAACAGAGTAAGACAGACAGGTCAGCCCAGGTTGGCAGGCATCTCTGGAGAAACCAATCCAAATCAAAGCCTCTTAGCATCTGTTTACCAGGTCCCTTGGGGCAATGAATCTCACTTGAAAATACCTGCCTGAGGACGTGTAGTCTTCACACTGTGACAAGGCCTGGGTCTCCTTAGACAGACACATACTTCCCGTTCTCCTGCCACATTACTCTTCATTTAAGAAGTACAGATCTTGTCAGGCACTGAAATGTGGTACACATCACATTTAGCAGGTAACTGCGCTAGTTGCAAATGGTGTCATTTTAACAACAGGGTTTTCAAGTCCAAAGTTACCTTACAAGGAGCAGTTTGCTGCAGCAAAAACTTGGCCCAAGAGGCTGTGTGCTTGGCAATAGAAACAGGTCTTGATCTAGTATTACTAGGCACAATTTATGGCCATAATTTTAAAATTCAAGTAATACAAAGCACTGAACTGAAAAGAGCTCAATTAACATGCAAGAGGCCAAAATTCCCACTGATATATTTTCTCCAATTTCAATGGAACTTGAATAGAAGTGAATCTGGCTCATTATTTCCTATTCTTCTGAAGACATACAGATAGTATCTATTATACTGTTATCACAGCATGGAACGACCTTTGTAATAGTGACCACTAATGCCTTATGCTGGGGGAAGATAAACGCTACTTCTTGCTTCCAAACAGTGAACAGGGAGATTGTATCTTGTCTCATAACCTAATATGCAGTGTAAGCCCTTATAGTGCACCATGATAACTGACATAGTCTGGCTAAACATGAAGCAAGCTGTGGACACAGTCTTCTGAACAAGCAAATTAAAGATGTTAAATACTGTCTCAGGTAAAAATAAGGAAATGCAGGACCCAGTCCAAATCCTACTGTAGAGCCCTGCTAGAAATAGATTTCATTCTCAGAGTTCAGCCTCCAACCAAGTACATGGTGACATCTCATACGTAATTTATTTTTTTTTTTCTCCCCTCTAACTTCAAAACTGTAGGCTATTTTGCCTATCCTAGTGTTAGGATGTAACACACTTTGGTCTTGGTTTGATGATATTTGCTAAACTGCATGTCAGGCTTTCAAATTTAGATTAACTTGTCCCATTAGCTCTTCTCATGTACAGATTTCCAGTCCTCACAAATGTTACCTATATCTGTTCTGCAAACTAAGGGTGACAATTAAAGAACCATTTCCCATGGAATAGGTCACAGGAAAATTTTGAAAGCATGTTAGTCTGTGGTTTTATCTTCAACTGTTTTTTCTTTATGCAAACATTTCCACACAGGGCTAACCTATGAACAAACACAGTATTTAGCCAGGCTTGATCTCTTTCTGGCACTTAGTCCTTTTCCTTTTCAGCAGTAGCAACCCAAGAGATTTCATTAGTCTCATTCTACTCTAGTCAAACATTCCCAGTGTGGAACAGCAACTAATTAAGCACATGAAGATTAATGAAAAATATAAGAAGAAAAGATACCGCAGTTGTTAAGTTTAAAATAGCTCCTGCACCACTATTTAAAAAACTATATATCAAGTTTCATTACAGCCTCATTTGAAGAAATGATAAGAATTAATATTAACAGCAAATCTTCATTTCTTAGATAGTCATCAGCAGTTACAAGGCCAAATACCAGCAGTATTTATCCTTTATTCCTATGGGAAATAAAACACAGATGCAATGCTGGACTGGGAAGATAGAAGTATGTCTCAAGACATCCCCTGAGAAAACAGGCACTGTTAGAAGATCAGCGTGGGTCAGATTTCACAGGTAGGTCATGTTCTGCCATCTGCTAATAGTATCAGAGTATTATCAATTGAGACAGCATGCATAGTTGCCTGATGAGATACTAGATAGCTATACAGCTGCAGTAGAAGAATTGTCCAGAACATGTCAATTTGGTAACCTTACTGTAATGAAATGATAGATGACCAGCTGGTGGGAAAGGCCACAGCTTCCTGGATCCATGCAGTATTACCTTCTGAATCAAAGCTGACACTAAGTAAGACAGGAATATCTCTCCCCAGGTGGAACAAGTCTTCAAGGAAGACTACGTTCTTGAAATAAAAGTATACACACAAGCTCAGGAGAAGCTGAGTTGTAAAGAAAAGCTTTGTGTTTAAGGAATTTCAACATGTCCCAAAATGGTTCTTCCTACAGCTTTGACAGCTGAAGCAACACCCCTTCCTTGCTAGAATTAGCTTAGGAGAGTAAAGAAAATTTGTTTGATTAAATGCACCACTGCCCAACAAGTAATGGCATTTACATATATAAGTTGCAATTTCTGGTGCTCTCCTATCTTTCAGGTAAGTCCAGTGTATATTTCCAAGTGTATGCACATGCAAACATTTTCACCACAGCCAAGGTGCTACCCAGATGTTGCTCTTCATGATACACCTTCTTATCTGCTTCTTAATGCTTCTCATGCTCCATTTTTGCTAGAAAACTGAAGACCAGCCTTAATAAAACATACAAAAATATGTTCTGTTAAATTCCAGCCTTCAGATTCTGACTTCCTTGAAGTCAAAAGAAGTTGACATTGAATTTTGGATCAGTCCATGGTTTTGCCATGGGATCCAATATGTAACTACAAATTCTATTTTGCTTGAAAATCTACCAGCATTTATCTTCCAGTGTTGCTGAGAATACATCCATGAAAATTCTCCACTGCTTACTATCCTCACCAGATGTATTAATATCCCAATAAATGAAGCTGAAATTACTTTTCTCTCACCTTTGGAATATACTACAACTGATACATGAATGGCTTGATTCCTTGCTTCATATCTCAGCTCAAATACGCTCGCATTAAAAACCCTTTTTGCTCACCATTATGATGGGGCAATGCCTGACCCTAATTCTCTTGGGAGGCAGCCAGCTGCCTTGGCAGATGTAGCAAGGTAGAAGTGACACAAACACTGCTGTCATGGAATATTCAAGACTGCTGTTACAACATTTTTTTGCTGTAAGCCCATAAAAATGCCTGTGATGTTTCTGGCTAAATGTGTAAGAAAAAAAAATGCTTCCTGCATGAGCTGAAAATGAGAAAGGATAATTAAATCAACTCTCCAAAACACCACTATTATGGTTTCTCTCTTACTCAAATGCACAAAGATCAGGCCGGTCCGTCCTGATTATTGGAGCCCAGGATGACAAAAGCAGTGATCCAATGGAAGAAGAAATCACTCCGAGAACTTGCTGGCATGTTTCTGAACAATGGGAAAAACCTGATACACTATAGGCTCATCAGGATATCTGTGTGGTAGGTGCCACATACCTGCAAATCACCAAACACATCCTGTTCAAGATATGCTCTGGAACCAATTTGAATTTTCCTTTGGAGCTGACTATTGGGTAATGCTGAAAATGGACACACATTCAGGGCTTCTGGGACAACCACAAGAAACTGCTGTGCAAAGCTGGCCTGGAAGAACCATGCTTCAGTCAAGTTTTGTCTTTGCTCAGGAGAATGACAGTAAAGATCGCTGTCTACCTATTTTTGAAACTTATTTTATTCTGAGCTCACTGCGGTCAGCAAAACCTGTTGCTTCAGGAAACCTTATTTTGATACCTGCCATCTCCTTCTTATAGCATAAAGGAGCTTGAACTGTTACTATCCAAATATATGGCCCTCAGTTTCTTTCTAATAAACCAGCAGCACAGGAGACTAACCTGGCATTACAAAACTTGACGTGGCCTTGTTCTCTCTATAGGACTATTATTAGTCTATTAGTCTATTAGGACTATTATTTTATTAGACTTGTTGCCATCCATGCCAGGACAGAGCTGGCACAGAAGAAAAAAAAAAATTAAATCTATTTTCTAAACTAAAATTTTAATGATACAGTTATGTTTGTAGGGTCAATCTTGTTTGTTTAAAGAGATTTTTCTTTCCTTCCACCAGAGTAGACCCAGAACATAATCATGTGAATAATAGATTCCTTGTGCTGTAAAAAACATGACAACATTAGCTACAACAGCATTGGTAGGTTCTTGAATAGATACATATAGATACATAGATACATACTTTTCTTAGACACCATATTTCAATGATCTAAGACTTGTTGCTACAACTTCACTTTCATATACACAAATAGGAAAAATACCTAAAACAGACACAGAGAAAATGCTCGAAGGAACTTCCTGAATAATGTTATGCAGACCAAGCAGACCCTTCCAGCCTTGGAATCCAGGAAATAGTAAATTTCTCGCTCTACAGTAGGAGGATAAAGCCGCCCCAAAACATCAAACAAACCAACCAACCACAGAAATGCACGTTTCAGTTACAGAAGAATTACACTGTATTTTTGTTATCTCTAGTTTGTTCAGGTTTAACCTTTCTGCCCACATTCATACAAATGTGTTGCTTACTGATGCTGTTGTTCCTATACAGTCTTATGCTACTTTCTTAGGGAGTAGAAAAATTACCATCAGGGAATAGCAACTAATCTGCATTCAAGCAGACTGGGTACTGTGTGTGCTAGTTAGCAAGGTATCTTTATTATAGCTAAGCAGTTAAATATTGACCATGAAGTTGAGCAAAGGCACAAATGCTTTATCTAAATTACATTTGATCAACTGGTTTGAGGAGGTTTCTGAAGATAAAATAGTCTACAAGGCTTACCTATCAGCCCACATACATGCTCATCTGCTGTGGAACTATCAACAAAACTCTTCCAAGACAGATTGCAGTCTTATGGCCCAGGACTGATTTACTATATAACCGGTCTATTGAAATAGATGTTGAGATCCATTACCAAGGAGTACTGCCAATGTACTATTTTTACACAGGAAAAAAAAGGCTGTATTCACCTTAATTCACTCACTCCTAGGAAGAGCAAAGAGGACAGGAGTGGACGTACAATCCTGAAGTAATGCCACACAGGAGAAATTCAGCTTTGCTCTATGTGGAAAAAAACAAGGGCAGTGCAGAGAGAGTCCTGCTGATCCTAGTTATGTCTCAAGCACATTTCATGAGCCCAGCAGGTATTCATAACAGGAGATTTCCACAAACTGGATAAAATAGGGAAGCATTGCATTGTCACTATTCGGTAGGAGACTTAAAAGCTAAATAAATTGGATTACATTTTTCCTCATCTGACCTTTTCCAATCCATGTTCACACACCCTCCCACACATAAGGTCCAGAAAAGATGCAGAAGAGGCAAAGAGCTCTGAGGAGGTTTTCTCTACCCTTGAAGTAGATGTCTCAACCAGCCCTCAGTGGTGCCATCAGCAGTATGCCCAATCTGAATGCGTAGCCTGTCTCCAGCCACCAGCAGACCTAACGTTCAGCAGCCTGCAGCCAAGACCAATGGAAGCAGGTACATTGTGCAAGAGGGTGAGAAGCACACAAGGAGAACAGCTACAAGCACATCACTTCTAATCCATGCAGTCAGGATGAGTTTACACACCATCCTGGTTTACAGATATGAGATTTAAAAACAGGGAGTTAGAAAGAGCATATCTGCTTTCAATAGGCATGCTGAGATGGATGATCAGAACCATTCTTGGAGTAGATGGCCATCAGAGTGGACTGTCCATTGCTCTGCTCCAGCCCTGTAGCAACTGTGAAAATGACAGGAGGTAAGCAGAGTACTCCAGTTACCATGGCATCCCTGACAGCAGCCCTCCAAGTCTTACACTAATGAGTCTGGAGTCTGATGTTTATATGTTCAGTTTAAAAGTATAATGACAGGAGTCGTTGGCAGGATTACATCAGAGTAAGAGAGGAGCATTTTGCCTCAAGGCTTTCTTTAGAAGTTAGACATACTACTTTTAAATATGCCCACTAGCATTTTAGTGTACCTTTGAGATGTTTCTGCTCTGGTATGGCATCTCAAAAACACAGGAATAGGGAAATTCAGGTCTTCATCATCTAGACTGTAGGAAGAGAGGGGGAGGTTGGTGCCCCCAAAGGAAATAGTTTGGGGCTAATGTATAGAATCGCTTTGTAATTCAAACTTTCTAATAATCTTACAAATAAAGGCTCCTAAATTTCCATGACTTTTGATTGATAAAGTAGGAGTATCCCTGGGCAGAATGAGGACAGCAGTAGACAGGCTTTAAGTTAAAGAGAAAGCAAGCTGAGCAAGATGTGACCCAAATAGCTGAGTGTCAGTGTACAGGCAGCATTTTTGTCCAAGCCTCAGGGAACTTAAAACAGCCACTGTTCAAACATGCACTACTGCTCCAGCACTATGCAGAGACACTGGAACAAGAGATAAATACAAACAATGATCATAATCACCACTTCATGAATTTTATTTTTTTCCCCCCCTTGGTATGTCTTATTGTAACTGAGCCAAACAGACAAAACAGCAACCAAGCAGAAGCAACAAAAACTGCAGTTACAGCTGATATTGCATAGATCTCTAATTGTCACCATTAAAAAAAAAAAAGTTGAAACAATATAAAGTTTCCCATAATTATTTCAAGTTTTTGGCCTAATTCCAGAGAAGGCTTTAATGGGACTCATTCTGACAAGACATAGGATATTGTCCCAATAGAGTCTCATTTGGATATGGGCCACCTGCAATTACCAGTGAGTAGAGCTGTGCAAGATTAAAAGCACAGGCAGTATAATTTCTACCTTGTGTCCCAGGCTCTGTGGATTTGTTACTCATCCAGCCTGTCCATCTGGGGAGCAAACAGCATGTACTCCTTGATGAGAAACTCTGGCCAACCGACCAGCTGTGAAAAAAAATAGATTACTCTTGTCATTTTTTTTCTCCTAGGTAATTTGCTGGGAGTAAAAATATAATTTCTTTGAAGGTTTGCAGTTAAAAGAAGATCCAAGGGATGGGTCTTATTTATATTTAAAGTCCACCACACTTTTATTTACTAAATCCAATTTTGAAGATATATCCCTGATAGAACAGTATGCCCTGTCATTTGGGATACTGGAAAAGTGAATTTCTATTATTCAGAGTACTGTCAAAAACACAATGGCTGTTAAAGGAAAAAGTTCCTTTGAAATGCACTACTGCATTGAGAGAAAGCAGACATTATTAAAAAGGTATTAAGAAAATAATGGGGTTAAAAAAAAAAAATTTCTTGCTGCACCCAGGAAACTGAACAGGCAGATCTTTTCTTATTCAAGAGGGTTTTGTGCAAAATTCCATCATTGTTCTGGATTTTTAAGTTAAGAATAGGGCAGTGACCTAGAACTGCTTTTAAAAGGCAGACTGCAAGTGACAGACTAAATGGTACAATACAAAAAATTGTACTTCTGAGCCTATTATTCATTTGTAGTCACAGTTCTATCAGATAGTAGCTCAGACATCATGCTCACTAACAGTTATACTGCTTGAGCTTAAGAATCAGAGGGTTTTGTTATAGCTTCTAAGACTTTCTCTAGAAAACATCACAAAAGGCTACCAGAAAATCCACCTTTCCTGTGATAGAGAGAATCCAAGCAAGTCCAGGCAGTACCATGGGTTTTAAAGGTACATAATATTCTGATCTATGCTTTTTAGACCTTGTATCTGATAAGACACCACCACTTAAATATGCATGTAAGATTACTGGTCTCAGAACTTTAACACATTGTCCCAGCTAGCAGATTATTTTAGGAAGGTATTGGTGATTAGCACATCAGCAGGACTTATTACTCAGCATCTGTCCTAAACTATACCAACCAGTTTTTATGTATAGATTTAGGTCTATCACTGCAAGAAGCACCCTTTCAGGGACACTGGTTCTATGCATGTAAATCATGTCATGTAGACTTGAGAGTAATGAATATAATACAACCCCAATCTACGTCATGAGAAGTAAAATGCTTTTATATCATCCTGTCATTCCCCTGTCACAGTTCTAAAATTAAAAAAAGTAAATCCTAACTTTTATATACCTAGTGCAACTGCAGAAAAATATTCTGAAATAGAGAAAGTACTGTCCTCCTTTATGATTCCCCCATTATCTCTGCTCCATATGGTATAAATACCCCCCCTTTCCATGCATATTGCATTTTCTATATTAGGTAATGGAAAAAGATGGATCTCAGTAATTATAAGGGGAGGGAAGCCACAACAGGAGAATCAGTGCTTGCTGTGTGTAATGCAGCAATTGCTAACCTGACCTGACTGGCAGAGGTCATGCAGAAGGTACGACTCTGGTGCTGTCAGATGCCTCAAGCTTTAAGCACCAATCTCCCCCATATAAGCAAGATCTAGTCAGAACAGCATCTTCAATGTTAAAAGGAGAAAGAACAGATGTGTTCCCCCGATTGTGAAAAGTCTCTGATAACAGCTGAGCTGTCAAAAGGAGATGATGGCAGGGAACCTGAACTGCATGCAGCTGTACAGACTACTTACTCCTATGATATCAGATGCAGTATCTTAGGGGACAGCATTTACCCAGCATATGCAGTACTTAAACATTGAGACATGCTACATTAGAGATGACCTCAAGAAATTCAACTATTTCCCACTCCTGTATTCAAAATTACCTCTGATGTAAGGAAATAAGAGAAACATAACAAAAAGCAAAATTTTATCTTGCCTTTAACATTCAGATATTTCAATCTATCATAAAGAAAAACAACATAACTCCTAGTGGCTTATGTGTAGAGTGAAGTCCGATGGATCAGTTCACCTTTTAAGACTCACCCAATCTTCATTCAAGTAAACTTTTAGTCGATACCCATGAAAACCACCTACCAATGACTTAGCAGAAATTAGTGGTAAAAATTCTACCATTTTCTAACACATTTCACCAAAACAGTTACTCTATTCTTCCCATTTTCCATGTATGTATAAAAGCAGCATGAATGCACCTAAACACACATTATAGCAAAAATCAACATCCAGCCTTTCTTCAACAGAAGGAGACCTTTCACAGCACCCATGGGAAAATTGTTCCACAAAACAGAACAAACCTTAAGGTATCTTGCCTGATTTTCCTGAAACACTATGGTCAGTCTGTTGTAAGCTCCCACACATATTATCCATATCAAGTCATGTATATCCCATACATGATTTCAAGTACAGTGGACTGCTCCCATCATGGAGGCTGATCCTTGTGTAAACCATGTAAATCAGGCTGAAGGCAGTGAGCTGCACACTACTATGCTGATATGTTCCAGTAGAAACATTCACCTAAAGTCTTATTTACTGTTTTCACAAAAGGCTTGTTTCCTGAAAGTTTTTTTTATAGCTACAGTAAAAACAACCTCTGCTTCAAAATGCACTTGTACCAGCCATCCTCAGATCAGTCTTATATTGGTTTAAATTAAAAAAAGATATCCTCAGGTTATCCTCAACTTTAGAAACTGATAGTACAATTACCTTGCCCCCCTCCCCCCCAAAAAATGCTACCTTGAGGTCAATATGATCAAAACACATGCTTCTTTTAGTTACATATTAATAAGTAGTCACTCTGATAGAAGTCAGTCAAAATTACAGTTTATGGCAATTTAAGAGACAATGAATGTCTATGAAGATTGGGGTTTTTTTGTATCCTGAAGGATCAAAATTTACAAGTCTGACCATTTAATTATAGAGAAATATATACCACAACATACACCAGGATAAACATTTGAAACATACATATATTTCACATGCAGATATATTTCAATATTCATACAATATTTCAAGAGTATTCTAATTATTTATAAATAGAAGACAGAGTCTATTCTTCAATCATGAAATAGGCAGGTGAACATTATAAAACACTGATTCAATATACATTTGTTTTCTTTTGACTGCACTGAATATCAGCCCTGCAAAGAGGGTCTGAAACTGGATTAGGAGCCATTTAAACCTAAAAAAATTCTTTATCAGGTCTGTGCACAGGAGTAAGTTTCACCTAATGAAGGCAACATGATTCAACTGCGCAAGGCTGTGTTTTAAGTAAAATGGACAGAAGGCAACATGCCCAAAACCTACAGTGTTTTGCTGCTACATGAGATGGGACATTTAGCCAGATATTCGTCTGGCATAGGTCCATTGACTTAGAGTCAAAGCAGTCAGCAGTACAGAATCTGCTAACAGTTAACTATAGTCATAGACACGAAAACACTTGTACATGAATACACATGCACACACACATGCTTATTTTTCACAGAGTTTCCAGATAAGTTGTCTTGTGGGTATAAAAAGACACATGCTCATATTTTATACAGTACATTTGAAGTTTGAGCTACAAAAAGATTCCTGCATGCAAGCGTATGGGTACTTTTCCTCTGAGGGGAGAGGTATGTCAGGAGAATATGATTTCACAGCCAGATCTGTAGCAGCCACCCCTGAGATAACCCCAGAGGCAGTTCCATGGCCAACTGTTTGGAGTTCACAAGGAATTCAGGCAGTAAGTCAGACCCAACCCAGATGCTGCTGTTGGGAACTTTCCAAAGCTTTACATCTGGATCTTGCTTCTGCCAAATGCCCCATCTGCCTACGAGGTGATAAATTCCACCTCTCAGAGGACAAGTAGCAAGAGAACACAGCAGGGAAGTGGAGCACCAACAGCACCAAATATATAAGAAAGACATTTAACATTTAGCTGGAATTTAAGCAAGCATTTTCTCAGTATTATCCTGCTCCACATTCCTACACCAGCCTTCCACAGAAGACTCCCAGTATTGCTTTCAGCTAGTGGGAAACTAGATATACAGGGGACCTAAAGCAACAAGGCACGTGCCAAGTGTAAGGGCAATACCAACAGTCTGTGGTTTGTCGTCTCCCTCCCCTCCCAGTATCAAGAGAAGGCTCAGGTAAGTCTGAAGAGCGCAAGATAAAAACTGAGTCCCAACACTGAAGATGTGAGACTGCCAAGGAGCAGTAGTGTCCTTGAGAAAGGTTGCAGATTTTAAAAAGATAGGCTTGTTCAGAAGAAAGAAAGAGTACTGCTAGAGTAAAAATGTATTCCTGTATGTTCATGAATAGTAGGGAGGAAGAGAAGACTGCACAGGAACAAAATACACATCTACTAGTGGGGCAACATGTCAGATTTTTGCAGCTGAAGACAGTATCGCAGCAGGCAAAGAGGAAGAATTCAGTCCATGAGAGGTCAGAGTACATTTTGTGTAGCAAGGAGAGACTAAAAAAAATAACCACAGAATAAGTATTATGTGTCTTAGGGTTTCTATTGGACCTCTTTTGCACCTTCTTAAAATCTGTCAGTAGCTCAGATGCTTCTGATTTTCACAGAATCAATCAGCTCTTCTCACACTGAATTGCAGAAAATTCATCTTGGGGTGGGATCCTTGGTGGAAAGAACTTATTAGAAAAAATCCATAGCATTATATAGTCAAAACTTTTGTATCATCACTATAGTTAACAGCAATGGTTTGTACACCACCCTAGAAAACTGCTGTCATTTTTCAACAGGAGTAAGCATTTGAGGAAAGCTTACATGGCATTCGTGTTTACAGAGGAATTAAGGGCCACACTAGAAAACTATAGTTAAAACTCAGTGATAAGGCAGAGAACAGAAGACTATTTGGACAGGCTGCACAGTGAATGCTTCAAGGGGAGGTCACATTCAGCAAAGATTTGTGAATACAACAATGGAAAGCTGTCAGGACTGAAGCTAGAAATACAAGGTACTTGACTCAATGAATGTTTTTTTATGCAATATGATATAACACTAGTATATAAAGATGAATAATTATGGTGATGATGGCACAATTCAGACATGAAAATGAGCTCAGTACTACATCTAAGGTCAGTGATTAGTAATAGATGGGTTTGATTGGGAAAGGAGAGAGAAGTGACTTGTGTTGCAATCCAACTTTGTGCAGAGCCCAATTAATAAATAGGGCACAACAGCACTGTGAAGGAGGCAACAAAGTTTAGTTCCCACCCATGTATTCATAGCTGGCTGAAGCATTATCAGTCCTGGAAAACACAAAGGAAGCTATGGCAAGCCAGTGATTATACACAATGATAATTTAACATTAAATATCACAGAGAACATAATACTGCTTAGAGGCTAATCAAGTTAATAACCCTTTCTGCAAGGTATCATGTAAACAGAATAAATATCATCCCCTGCTCCAATAAACCTTACAACTGTGAGACAAAATAGAAAATACATGTCGCAGTGGGATTGACATTTCAAGAAGATAAAAGCATAATAGCAAACATGCTAAAGATACCACAGTGAAAACAGTCCAGAGAACAAAGGCAAACAAAAGCTGAAAACCAAACAACAAGAGTCTGGCAGTTACAAGTTATGGAAGCAAGCAGCAAAACAACCACACATGAGAGAGACGAGGAAATCTCCACAGGGGGTTTCTGCAGAAGGGTAAAAAAGGCTCTAAAGACAGGAACTAGAACAACAAAGGGCACAGATACAGGTAGATATAGGTATGTATACACACCTGTAGACAGACAGGCATACAGATACAAAGAATTAGACTTCACTGAAGAGTGAAGCAGAACTGTGGGCTTACAGAGATTGTGAAGTAGGACACTGAAGAGCAATTCCACATGCAATTGTTTATCTGAATCCCCAAGCTGAAGTCTTGCAAATTGCCCCACAGGTTGCTGCACAGAACCACTCACCTTAGCCTTGTTCTGTGCAAGTGCACGCTGAAAACTGTGGCCTGTCCATAGCTGATGGTATCTCTCCCACCCTTCTGCCAGCTCTCCCTCCTCTCCACATACACACTATTTGTCTTCTCTGTCAACAAACACATACAATCAGTGGAAGAGACAACAACTTGTCCAGCAGGCACCATGGGGGGAAACAAATGCAAAGTATCTCACATCAAAATCTGATCATTTTCATTAAAACAGCCCTCGAATTTTGTGGGGGTTTTTGTTGTGGGTTTGTTGTTGTTGTTGTTTTTTGGTTTGTTTCATTTCGGGTTTTTTTTAACCAAAAGAAATTGGTCAATAAAACAATCCACGACTACACAGAATAAAATATGCCAATTTCATTAAAATTGAAGGTCCGAACAGCCATGTGAAGAGTATTACCTCTGTAGGATCAATTCCAGGCTCTCCCTCAAGAGGATTTATGGAGGCTTTATTTCCTCATTGGAAGTTTATTCATTTTTTGAGTTTTTCAGTCAGTTGCAATGGTCCAAGGAAGGTGGACACAGAGGGACCCATGGCACATCCAGTAGCACCAATCATGTCTTTATTCTGAATTACCTATAAGCAGCATGCTGCAATGTTATTTACCTTTGTTCAGTATTCATTAAGATTGCAAGGCATAGGGCACGGCACCAGCTGTAATTCTGGCAAGGAGGGTTTCCCTTAAATGCTTTGGCCATCTATACACAGGCAGCTCGACCCTTCATGCAAAGCTGCCACCTCTTGTGAAAGAAGGAAGAGAAAGTCCAGTGAGCTACCTATCAAAACAAGATGGACTTAAGGTCTGCAGCTGGATTCAGGGCACAAGGCTGATGGCAGAAATGAACTTTATGTCCCTTATCCCACGTTCATCTCATAGCTACACAAGTAAAATATAGTGAGTATGAAGAACTCCCTGGTGAGTATAAATGAGATGCAGTAAACAAGTTTCCATGTGACTGTTGCTACTGTGATGTTAGATGAATGTTCCCAGATACTTACCTGGTAACCACCTTTGCACTGCAGTCATGGCACCTGTCTTAGACCTACCACAGTTATGTCAAGACAGAAGGAATCATATTGATATTTTAGAAACCCTTTCTGCAACATATAAATAATTAAAATTGTCTTCAGTCTACTCCTGGTACACTTCAACCTTCTAACAAATCATAAGAAATCTATTGTATGAGAGAACTTGGAGCTATATTTAGAAAAGGACCTAAACTCCCACACAACCAACCACAGATCTTCCTTTTCTAGATGGGGAAAAGCATTTAAGAACAGGCTTCAGAACTGCCGGCCTGCTAGGCAGGAAACTACATCCACCGGCCCATAAAGCTATGCTGACAGAACAGACATGACGTAATCCTGTGCCTCCTGAGGGATTAGGCTTGCTCTAGGTTGCCAGAAGCATTTATGACACTTTAGGTTTCATGGCTATGAACCTGCACCTGAATTTTTATACCTAAATTGTTCCTCTTGGAAAGGAACAGGGATTAAATGACTGTGGAGGTTGTTGCTACAGACACTGTCTCCACTAAATATACAAGCTGGGATGATTAAAGCAATAGGAGACTGATGTCCCAAGAACTGCAAAGCTATAGATCAGAATCTGCCACACCTTAATGATTCCCTGGTATTTCTCCAATACTTTTGGCTAACGCTTTAATTCAGCTTTACAATGAAGTGATCTAGGGGAGCAAGAACAGAACTGGACTTTCAGCACAGAACTGTAGCTTTTGCTGTTGTTTTTTGCTATTTAATGTGGTCAGATTTCCTCAAGTCCTTTTGGTTTGGCAGGAGATTCTTGGTCCCAGTAGGTTCTAGAGTGACCTGTGCTATTTTCCAGTGCTGAAAGCCAAAGATTTATGTGCATTAGTGTAAAAAAATAAAATAAAATAAAATCAACATCTTTCACGAGGAAGTAACAGCAGAGCATGTTGCTAAAAAAGCAGAGCTGCTTACTGCCATGGCTGGCACGCATTTCTGCAAAGGGCTGAGCACCACTTTAACGGAAGAGCCATGCTGCATTTCTGTATCAGCCAGTATAAGATTAATGCCTTCTGATGTGGGACTACAGCACACCAGAGAGAACTGACTGACAGAAGCATTAACTAATGTTTGTAACATGATGGTTTTACAACCAGTATCCTCATATCTTTTTAACCAAGGTCTCCTGTAAAGAAGTAGGCAATGCCACATGTCACTTCAATAAACCTCTAAAACCTAAATTCAAAATCTAGCTGTTTCTTCACACAGGTACACATCTGTGTGCATGTGCACATACATGAATGCTTTCTGAAATCTTTTAAAATAAGTGCTTAAGATTACTGGTACAGAGTTGTACAAACTGAGAGAAATTCGTTTTTAATGGAAAAAAGGCATTGTGGAATTAGTGGGTTTCTAAGTTTTAGTGAGATTATTTGTGGCTTTAAAGGTACTACTCTGAGAACTCTGGTTTATTTATGTCATTTTCTAAAAGGGCACATTAAGTTGGTACAAAAACTACATTGTTGTCAACCAGTAGTCATGTTGATTTACAGCAAACTCAAATACAGCTTACAAGTGGGAAGCCCATATTCCACCTTTGATTTGTCCTCTACTATAAAACTGAAATGGAGCAATTTTTCGGTTACAGATGAAAGAAAACAATGTGCTTGTAGACTAAGGCTCAATTCTAAGCAAAAGCAAAATGAAAACCAACAGAATTAGTATTTTGAAGCTTGGGGAGAACTCTACTGAGCTGGAGACTTTTCATTTATCCATTTCTGGTTTGCAAGATTTAAGACACATGCCCAGCTTCAGCAAGACAAAAAAAAAAAAGGTAAATCAAAACTATTGCTGCATTTCCTCATCAATAATGCAGATTAATTCATTAAGAACTAAACAAAGACCATCAATCTAGCTTCCAGGTAATCAATAATAAAGTCCTACAGGTTCAGACTGACCCATCTCTATTTTCACTGGAAAACAATTAGTGGGTTGCATGTTATTAGAGTATACTGGACCAATTCTGATAGAGATGTAATGAATGGAATTAAATTGATTTAATTAACACCTGCATATTGAGAGACATACAAAATAGGCCTGGCCAGAAATCTACAAGAAATGTGATCCCAATCCAAATCTTCTCTGCAAGCTGCTCTCCGGCAAAAGACAAACCTCTTCTCTTGACTCTAGTCTCTATCCTGTTATTTTGCTCTGCAGCTCCCCCTGCTCTAAGGCAGCTTGGGAGGTTTCGCAGATGTCTGACCATGAAGAAGTACCCCTTCTGCTGCGATTTGTTATTGACAAGAGGCAGAGAAGTAATATAATAATATTATATAGCCAGTCAGATCACACTCACATGAGAGCAGGCAACCTTAATAAAGTTTGGTCTACTGATTACTGTCTGGCATCTGTGGAGTAGAGTTGAGGCTTGAAGAAATATTTTGTATCTTATTTAAATCCTTCCTGCACTTTATGGGTTCATAATAGAAAAAAGTAGATATCACTAAATACTGTGGCAGTCCTAATTTTCATCCAGCTTTATAGCAACCCAACCCTGTAAGAGCTGCAGACCGCAAGACAAGCCATTCAAAGATTCTAACAGAAATTACAGTAGGAAAAAGATCTCAAGCCATCAAGGCCACATCATTGCTCATGCAACACTGCTTCAGTTCATTACATTTAAGGTGTCATCTCCCCATCTCTGTTCATATTTTGCAGGTATGTTCTATGTGTTTCAGCCTGATGATTTCATTTTTGAGTTAATTTCTCATTCACGTCTAGATGGTTTTTGTTTGCACATCAATAATAAAGCAGGGTTAAAAAAAAATAAGGTTCATTTGACAGCAATGCATTCATTACTTTTAAACTCAAAAACACTGGCACAGTCAAGCAGGTACTTCTTATTTCCAGGTTCCAAAAGACTAATGGTAGAACTGATAACCAGCCCACAAATCTATGCCTTTGAACATGTTAAATACAGGGTGTTTCTCTTCTGTGCAAAAGAGTTTCTGTATTATCAACCCATTTCTCCTTAAGACGTTTCTACAATTGTTTTAGTTTCATTTAGGGCAGGGAGAAATAATTAACTGATTTCTGTTCATATTTTTCTCTATAGCCACAGTTCAGAAGTTACAATAGAGTAGGTAATGTGACCCTGTGGGAGAGATGGGGCCTGAGGGCACCATACTCTTGTGCTCTCTTCCATTCTTTGGGACCCTGCAAGTGATAGAAAGAATATTATGAGGAGATTAAAAGATTCTTTTAAAGTTGCTGTTGAAATTAACTGATCAGATTCTGTCATCTGTAGGGTCCTGCTCTTACTTTTCTTGTACTCTCCCTGCTGTGGTAATGAAACTGCAAAGGGAACAAAAGTGCCACTCAATTCAACTAAAAGGAGTTCTCCAAAATGGCAAGCTGTTAATGTACATACTAAAGATCATCTCCCATTGTGCTTGTCAACCAGTTTGCCAATCATTTAAGCTAACATTATCTTTTTTTGCTTTATCTTAAGTCTGTGAGTCGCCATGACAAATCTGCGGAAAAAGAAAAAATTCTAAAATTCTTAAATGCTTCTGCATCTGGAGAACGATAATTGATGACATGCTAAACCTGGGCCTATAAAAGGCTAAATACCAATTCCTGTCCATCTCAAGTCAGCAAGGTGAGAACATTTAGGAAAAGAGTTCTGCAGAATTCAGACAAAATCTGTCTACAAAAGAACAGCTAAGGAAGTCTTCAGAAGTTTGTATGAGGGATACTCTTACCAGTGAGCAATACCTGCAATGCTACTTGCAGTAGAAGGCAAACCTAAGGGCAACATTCTCAAACAACACATTTTGACCTAACCATCAAAAAAAAGAAAAACAACCCCAAACCAAAAAAACAACACAACAACAAACCACCACAAAATAAAACAAGGCAACCCAAACTTACGATGCATCCACTGCAGATAGAAGTTATATGAAAGGGACAGATTAGTTTTCCAGTACAAAAAAAGAAGCAGACAAATAGCACAAATCAAGACTGTTAATGTTCTGCGTGAGGGATGTCATCTTTAGGTGAAACTCTAGCATAATGGAGTCCTGATCTTGTATTAGGGTATCCAGGCAAGACTCAACACATCATTAGCCATAATAGTTAAGTGCTGGCATTGAAAGTCTTTTGGTTAATCCAATAGTGAATCAAGGAGATTCTTATGATGAAGTATTCCAGGGTGGAACCAGTGTGATATTCTACAGGAAAAGGGCAGAGGTTATGGGGGGAGCATGTGTGGGTGTGTGTAGGGGTGAGAATCAGCTGATGAGCTTGATATCTCTGTGGAAAACATTTATTGCAACAATTGTTATTATTTTAATCTCAAGATCACCATTAGAAATGCACACTTCCCATGCAAAGGCGCAATCTAGCATTTGGTGGAGGCTATGGTCAGATCAATATTCATTTAGATTGTAAAAAGGTGTCATGGCCTAGAAAGCTCCAAAATGAAAACTGCTATCAATACAGGAATGTCCATTTGCAGACTCAGATTACATCATCTAATTCTGGGTAGCAAAGATGCTTTAAGAGCAATCTACAGCATTTGGGAACTTCTGCTATCTTTATATCTTATTTGGCACATGAGCTACCTACTTGAACACATGCATGCACATTGTCTGTGCAAAGGGCTTTCAAGCTGAGGGAATTTTAGGACACTGAAAATTCTCTATTTTCCTTCTTCATATGTACATAAACTACACCACCTGGAAACACACAGGCACTGTGTTCTTTTGTATATAAGAGCAGAAATATTCTACTCAATAGTTACTAGCTCTTTAGAGAATACCTTTCTTTAAATTATCTCTTCTTCCTTTCATCAAGACCATTAATTGCATGTGCATTTGCAGTGCTGAGACAGGTGTCTCATATCTTTGCCCAACTATTTTGATTAATTGCCTCCAAAACTTGCCTCTGGCTAGGGGGCATGCCACCTTTTACTACAATCCCTGCCAATCACCAGCAATTTATTTGTCACATGTACATACACAGCCCAAGCTAAGAACAGCAAAGATCCATGTTACCATGCTCATTTCATTCAATTAATTGCTTCAGTGGCAAGCCCCTGGCCAGGACAAATTTGAGTAACCACAGTGTTAAATGACCCATGCAACCATTTTCCACATATATACTAAATCCATTTACTGGATTTACCACTCACCCATTTTCTGTCACCATACACCCTAGTCCTTGCCACTCATTTGAAGGTTAAATATCACATCTACAAAGCTGGCTCCAGCTGCTGATCTCAGACTCTGCCTGCCCTTTGCCCCCTCTTCTGGGGCTAGAATATGCTAGGAGATATACAGTTCTTCCCAGATCTGAATATATTTTATTATGGGGAAATTGTCAGCATTAAGAAGCCAGGTGGTATAAAATTTACGTTATGTCAAATTTATACTTCGTGGAAATTTCCTACATTCTTTCTTGTTTCACAATGCCCAGATACCTACAGCTTACACTAGGTACACAATGACCAAAGACTTACCCTTGAACATACTAAAGGGGATACAAAAGTCAGGGTAAAGACCTCCAGAAGTTCCCAGCTCAATAAATGACATGTGCAATTCAGGCCAATACAGATCAGAGTACACATGGCCATGGACTCTGATAAAAAAGATTTACACTATAACTGCAGTTGTGACCAGTGCCTATGCAATATGAATCAGGCACAGGCACAAGAATAGGGAGAAAACATACTGCTGCAGGTTCAGAGATACAGAAAATACTGGACAAGATTCCTTCACCAGAACCCCAACTTCACAAAAATCAATGGGAGATAAGCAACGGTCATGAACTACAGCAGGACACCATCTTAGTGTGGCACTCATCAAAGATTTTACAAAGTCAGAATTGCAACTAGTACACATCACAATTTCTTCATAGTAATGATTAATCACTAAACTTTCCCTCCCTCAAATGTTACCCAGTAATGAAAGAGTATCATGAAAATAGGTTTATAAATGTGTCTGATAAACAATTCAGCCTGAATGCTGTGATTGTGAGTTCACACATTACTTAACTTGAATCTCTACATTAGAGTCAGTCAAAACCATCTTATGTGTAAGAAATTTATGGAGCAGGAAGCAACATTTCAGAACAGAATACTGGGAAAATCCTGCTGGTCTGATATAGGTAAACTGGTGCTCTAACAGAAGCAGCTGCTACATATGAACCCTTTCTATGCTCTGCATCTCATCATTCAGGAAAGCACACACGCTATCCTTAATCTGAATCAGGTAGAAGCTACACAACGAGCAGTTATCCTCCAGGTTCACAAAATTGCACAAAAGCTCAAAAATACCCTGGCCATACTTCATTTAAGAGCCGCCCACACAGCCATGTGCATGCAGCAGATTTATACACCAGTTAAGCAACTGCTGTTCATTCTGGATGCAGGACCATGCTCAGACTAACTACTGCAGTATAGCTGTATGCATTGTGAGTGATACTATGATATCTCTGGATATCAGCCACATTTATGAAACTGTATTTATTGATCTAGCAAAGGTTTCTGATACAGTTGACCACACATTTTTGTTACGGCAATTTAGGCGTGACACAGATTTTACTGTAGCTTGGTTTAGCACCAATATAATTGGTCACCAGGTATTATGGGGAAGCTGGCATTACAACAACTCTGCTCTATCCATGCTGCAAAGAAAGGATGTTCTATCCCCCTGGATTGTTGGCCTAGCATCTTTTCCAAGCATGGCATATTCACTCGCCACAACCCGTAAGACTCCCTTGTAAAGTTTGCAATAAACACTACCACTTGTATCCTCTGACAGAACCTGTCCACTGCTTGCAGCCTGAGCAAAGAGACGACAATTTTAAATATCCTCTCTGCTCCTCTGATTCTGTGCAATCTCAGAGGCCCCCAGCATAATCTTCTAGGCTTTCCCAAATACCACAAGATTGCCCAGTATTTAGTATTGCTGTCATCCTAACCCACATCCCAGCAGATATCTAATTCTAAGGTTTGCAGAGTGATGTGCAAAACCCTGTACAAACTTCAGTAAGTGATCTTGCTTCAGCAGTTTATGTTAATATGTCAGTTGTTTTAAAAAGTACAAAGTGAAAGAGATAATTCTATCTAAAGAAACACATCCTGCTTTGTTTACCGTACTTCTCATATACTTCCAAAAGCAGAGTCATACACAAGAGAACCTCATTTACAAAAAAACCCTGCGTAGTTTAACGTGAGTTCCTTGGTAATGTACCAGGTCTCTGAAGTCTAGCATGCTGCATGCAGATAGGAGAACGTGGGGCAGGACCACTATAGATCCAGCACCTGGGGAAGCTATAAAGTCACCATTGCTAAGCATCATAAAAGTCCAGAGATCTTAAAGAACATGTCTTGTACTCAGTACTCAGACTGGAAATGGAAGGGAAGGAAAGGAGTAGGTCTGTGAACAGTTCCGAGCAGACCTTTTATCCAGCAGGCACAGCAAGAAAGAGCTTTCTCTGAACTCAGCTCAACATTTGAAAAATTAGTATAATCAGCTCTTTTGTTTCAGGGACTTACCTGATCACCTACCAGAGCTAACAAAGAATTTACTTTCCTCCCAACTGAACAAATGTACTTGAGTTCTTGAGATTCCTCTACCTCCAGCCATGAGGCATAAGAGATCAGCTGTAATACATAGGAAGTGGTGAAGAGAATTCTCTTCCTCAGGCACCCATGTGTTCCTGGGTGTTGCAGACACAAGTGGGAGGCATACCCCTCTTTCTCTGCCTGTAACATGCATCTGCTTTCTCCAAAAGCTAAAAATTCCGTCTAAAAATCACTGGGCTGAAAGCACAGACACATCAGAGAAAGGTAATGATCTCTGTTAGTACAGAATTTACTTTATTTAAAATTATACAGTGTCCTCATATCGCCATATGATGACAGTATCTTAGTAAGTATGCATAGCAGATTAACTCAGTATTTCTTGCTGAAACTCATGGCATCTCTAAACTGAGCAGTTAACTCACTTTTTTCCTGAGAAATATAAAATAAATTGGACATCAAATGCTATACAGCACTCAAAGATTACAGCTCAGGTCACTTTCCCTCAAAATTCCTTAGTGAAACCAATAAATTGTCAAAAAAAAAAAAAAAAAAAAAAAAAAAAAAAAAAAAAAAAAAAAAGCCCCACACTGGAGGAAGGAAAAAAAAATACCCCCAGAAAGCCAAGAATAAAGGGAGGTGGCTTGTCTTAACAGCTCCTGGAATCCGTAGCACAGTTCTCTGATGAAACTTCAGACATGGCAATTTGTGCTACAATGTTAACGCAGGTGGCCAGAAGCTCTGATGACCTTCTGTGGATCCCCCGCCCCATGAAAACAGTTGCTTAAATGATTCCATACGCTCAAAGAAAGTTGTTACATTTTCCACTTTACAATATGTTTTGTTTCTATTCCTGTTCAGCTAGGATGGTGTTTCTATACCTCACGTAATAAAACGGTGAAGCTGATCTCCCTTTGACATTCAGATTAAAGATACTGGAATGCATTCCCTGTACACTTAAACACAAAATGGCTTAGGTCCCATTCTGAATTATATGTACTTACTGAAATAGGATCCAAAAATGGATAGAACTTGAGATCACACATTTATATTAATTTTAATGTTCTCAAGATTAGTCAGAATTTTTTAAGCAAATCATTCATTTACTTGGATCCCTGTTCTGCATTAGAAAGGATGGTTATACCAAGATTTAAAATCAATTTTTGAGTCTTTTTCTACTGAGGGTTAAGCTTGATGATTAAAGGGACTTTATGTTAATTTCAATAAAATTTTGCTTTACTGAACTGATAAAATTGTCAATGAACAGAAAGAGAATTTTGCAGAGTCTCAGAGCTCAGCTCTTGAGGTATTAACAGACAGTTTCTTGGTAGGCTCTTCTTTCTCCCTTTGACGTTGACTATGATAGAGGACTTTAGCAATGGTCTCTCACCCTTTTGACACTAACCTGCTGGAACACTGCTAATGTCCTCTCCCCACCCCACTGTTCCCACTAAATATATTTTGACAAAAGATCAGAAAGGTGAATGACTGGCACATCTCTGTGGCTACTGTGGGTTACCCTCGGAGCTGCTAAAGAGAACAAATACAAATCACAGTCTGTGAGCAAAATTCAAGAGTAACTTACAGGCAGCACTGCTGGTGCCTTTAGAAAGCTTTTCACACAATAATAAAAATCCTAGATCCTGCTAGACAACATAAGAGAGCAACAAACCTACTGTAAATTTCAGCCTCAAGCTACAGTGACTGTTATTGGAGTCTGTGTTATGATAGCCCTGGAAGCCCCAACCTAAATATCACATAAGAAAGGGCATGAAAAGGCTCCAGGGTCATCAAACCCATTCCTTACCCTAGGGCTTCAACAGCATGCCTAGACATTCCTCTGAAGCATTTGTCTTGCCTGTTCAATAATTCTGCCCCCTCACTCTGTGTCTGCACAGTCAAAAAGAACCAGTCCCTGTACCACAACAGTTAATACCAGAGAACAAGAGACAAAGGAAGGCAGAATTCATTCCTTCCTTGTTACTGATGGGCAGGAGCAGTCTCCCCAAGTTGTAACCCCAAATACTTGAGCAAAACAGCTGTCCCAGCACAAGGGACAACACTATTCTTTTTCCAGTTAGATGTTAACCAAAAATGCAGCTTTGCATACCAGACCTATGCACTCTGTGTGCTCTTAATGCCTCCAACTTCAGCAGTGTTCCCCAAGAGCCTGTCTGGGAGCTGAGCTCAGTTCATAAGGTCCTGTATTCATGTGCACACACACGCACACCCCCTGCCAACTGCTTTCCCCCAAACTGGGTACACAGCTTATAAAAAACAGCAGAGACTGGTGAACCAAAATATAAGGAGATGTAGGAAGTCCCAGGGAGAGAGTAGATTACAAGACTGGTCCAGAGAGAAAAAGCTACATACAAAAAGGCTTTTTGCTTTGCTGGAAGAGAAGTAAAAATAGAGAAATGGGCATCAATACAGGAGCGTAAAGCAGTTTTGCCATATACACAGAAGGACAAGCTAATAGCCTTTAAACATGTATATTTAGCCTTTAAGACTGTACATTTCTTCCTAACCCTAACATTGATCATTTCTGTAATGCCATACCGCTAACCTCCTCAGCCAGTGTCCTGCCTTTCCCCATCTCTTGCTGACTTCATCAGGAGTTCCTCTGGAAAGAACAGTCTGACAGTACACATGTTCCCAGTACCCCATCCCAGGGTGTGTCATGGGCTCATCTGGGACCTCTGTTCCCTATTTTCATGCAAAAAATTCCAAACAAAATCTAGATGAGCAGTGATTCCTTTTGATAGAATAGAGGAATTTTCTATACACTGTGGTAATATTTTCTTGGGAATTTGTTTAAAGATTATATTTTTCTAATTATAGGGAAATATTCACAGACACCAAAAATTTAATTTACTTTTCACCTCAGAAACAAACCTTTCAATGAAAACTGATGGATTTGCCAGTTGTCTACATCACCAGAATTTCCACTGTCTCCAAGTACACCTACCAACTGCGTAAGTTATTGTTCAGTTCCAAACATGATACCAGCTTCACAGATAAAGTATTTAAGGTCAAGCCAGAGGTCAAATAGCTCAACAAATAGCGAGGGATGAAAACACACTGTTAATCTCATTATCCCATCCATAGCATCTTGCTTCTGTGCCACCTCATCCCTCTTCACTCAGTATCTGTATTAAGAAAAGCTACATAACTGACATCATCTGCATCCTATCCATGGCTATTTTTAACCTCTCAAATGTGTGGCAAGTCTCCCCCACACCCTTTTAAAAAGTAAATCTAGCAATGTCCTTCCCTCTGCAGAATACAGAATTTTTCCCCTCAGGAGATGGGGTAAATTTAAGACCTAACATCTAATGATTTAGCAGAGCAGAAGGAGGAGCTGTTCAGCAGCAGAAAGGGAAGATTTTCAACTTTTTATTCTGAGAAGCATAGCATTTGCTCCTTCCATAAGTGTTCCCAAGAAAAGAGATTTGAACTCATTTTTTAAAGGGCTTTACGCTCCTGCTGAGCCCTGTGCCTTTGGACTCATGCCAGCACTACTGAAGGATTACAGTGGATTCCAGCCATTCATTCTTCACCATGCACATTTCAAATTCATCAGACAGCAATGGTTTGTTCTTCCTGCTTCCAATGGAGATTGCCAAGCAACAGCAACACGTGAAATGTTTTTGCTTAGAGAACAGGCTTTGTCATTGTAAATTATTTATTTAGATCTACTATCACAGGTCATGGATCTTAATAAACATCACTGCTCACCTTTCTTCTTAGAGTGTGTTTTTATTGGCATCTCAGAAACAAGAGCACCTGGCCTCAGCATGTGGTTGTTTTTTTCCCCCAGACTTCACCCTAACTTTTCTTGGCACTTGTCTCTTTGAGGGAACTGCTCCCTCCATTCCACATCCTCACTCACAACAAGTAGGCAGAAGCCACCAAATGTTAACAGATCAGTGGCACTCTCTTGCTCAACAGTCAGGTTCTGGGAACCTCCTTAATGGGAAAGTACAAAATTGTTGTCTTCCCTTTTCCCCAATTTGCTTTGCCCAAGTCATGGCATCCTTGTAGTCATCATGTTCAAAACAGAATTACAAAACCCCTCCTTCCTTCTTACGGAATACACTGGCCTGTCTTACTGTCCCAAGGAACTACCAGGCACGAAACTAAGCAGGTCTGATACATAGCAGTACAACACCTTCAACATACTCATCAATGTGCCCTTAGACAATTCTTCTCCTTACAATTAAATCTAGAGGATGCTATGCTGATCTACTGCTCAGCTCTACTCTCCAATTCTCACTCAGACTGACTATTTTGTAATGAAAAAGGGGCATAGAAGCTTCATTGTCCTAATTTGGAGACAAGTCTTTTCCAGTCTGAATAATTTTTGATATAAGGATCATTATCCTTGTATTGCTGTCAGCACTTTGGTTAACATGATTACTGCTCAGTACAGACTCCAGAGCTCCTTTTGAGAGATGTATAGGTGAAGGTTTATCTGAGGAACCCATTGCAAATATTCTGGGTTTTAAAAACTGTTTAACATGCTAACGTGACTATTAAATGCACAGAAGCTTATGGCTTTATTAGAGTTCTGACTGCAGAGATGGTAGTGACATAAAATATAAATATAATAAAAATCCAAATAAAAATAAATAATACAAGTACAAAAACCCCTTGCATTCACTTTGGGTTTCAAGCTGTGCCCAAGCTGATGCTAACAGTATCTTTTTCAATGGTACAGGGTTCTTAAGATGCCTCTGAAGCTTTTATCAGATATTTCAGCACACACTGATTGAGCACAGGTGCCAAAATACAAAAATACTTCCATCTCCAACTGCACTCCTTGATGGAAGAAAACAGGTTCTCTGTTCTGTGCCACTGCTGCCATCCAGAGCCAGTATGAATGGCTGTTTTTTGAAAGTCTCACTCCAACAGTAGGATATCTGCCAGAATTTCATGCTGCATCACTGCTAGACTTTATTTGCTGCATTTTCAATGCCATCCTTTTTCCCTTTAAACAAATTGACCATTAGAGAACATCCTCTGTGAAAACAGCTCAGAGAATGCCGGCACTTTGAACATTATGCTGGAGGATGGGAAATTTGTATCTTTTGATGGAACAAAGTCACTGGTTTTACTTTGCTGTCGCTTTTTGTTAAGCACATGTCCAGCTTCATTTACATGCCTGTCAACATCCCTTTTCCCTGGCTTAGAAACACTGAAGCCAACACCACAGAGCTCACATTGGAAGTGGAAACACAAGAATGCATCTCCATATACATATATATTTTATTTTGTAATTATTGGGGGTGGGGGTGTTAGGGCTATTTGGGGGTGGGGGTCTATCAGAAATGGTGTGAGCAGCAGAAGTAGGGAGGTGATTGTCTCCCTGTACTCAGCACTGGTAAGGCCATGCCTTGAGTATTGTGTCCAGTTTTGGGCACCTCAATACAAGAGAGATATCGAGGTGCTGGAGCAAGTACAGAGATGTGCAGCAAACCTGGTGACAGGCCTGGAGAATACATCTTGTGAAGAGTGACTGAAGGAGCTGGGACTGGTTAGTTTGAGGAGAAGGAGTCTAAGGGGAGACCTCACCACTCTCTACAACTCCCTGACAGGACATTGTAGGGAGGTCGGTGCTGGTCTCTTCTCACAGGTAATTAGTGATAGAACAAGAGGGAATGGATTCAAGCTGCAATGGGGTTGGTTTAGACTGGACATTAGGGAAAAATTTTTCACAGAAAGAGTAAGTCAGACACTGGAATAGGCGGCCCAGGGAGGTGACTGAGTCACCATCCCTGCATGTGTTTAAGGGTTGTTTAGATATGGTGTTGGGGAACATGGTTTAGGGGTGAACTTTGGAGAGTAGAGTTAATGGTTGGACTCGATCCTAAAGGTCTTTTTCAACCTGAATGATTCTATGATTTAAGTCATATTAAATTAAAATGCTTACAAGTTTTAGTATGGTTTTGTCCAACAATTTACACAGGAATTAAAAGGATTATTTAAATTATTTGGTCAGCCTGGCAGTATACTCAAAAAATGCAAGAGATCAAATCAGGAAATGAAAAAACAACATCAGTTTGGTATCATTAAGAACACATCAAATTGACACTATGAAGCATCCAAAGAGCACAATCAATAAAGAACACAAAAGATGGTATTTAAGTGCATAAACTACTTAGTAAATCTTTAGGGATTTCATTAATTTAAATCCAATTGCCTATACACACCTATTTAGGTTGTGCTTTGTAACTTATTACTGATGTATGTGTAATGAGAGTTGTTGGGGGTTTTTTTCAATAGAAGTGTTTCCATAGAAATAAACACTCAGTAATAGTTTCAGTAATGAAGCAAGGTCTTATGTAAACTATTAACAAAAAGATTTGTATGTGTTATGTACAAAATGCAATCAGATTATTTGAAAAAATGTTGAAATAAATGTTACAGGTCCTGCCACTACATAGATCTGTAACAGTTGTGAAGTCATCAGAGCCTTAAGTTGCCTATTATTGCGTCTACAATGCTTTAAACAATTTCATTTTTTGAACATTCTTAAGGTTTTTATATAAATCTGCCATAAACCAAGAAACATTCAATGTTAATTTATACATCAATAACTGTTCAGTGCTATTTAGCCTCAGGTGGGAAAAATACTATCTTTAAAAAGGAAAACTGAGTAAGTATACAGAAGAAGATATACTACCAGAAGAATATAATGTATACTTGTAAATACAAATCAAGGATTTTTGAAACCACATTTAAAAAAATTCTTGAAAAATAACATAAATATACATATCCATATGACTTTGCATGAATTGAAAGCTCTATTTTTAAAAGTATTTAAGGGCAATCTGGCAATACATTGATGATTAAAAAAATGCATGCCATGAGTTACATTGTTTTATTCTCACGGAGTGTTATTGTAGTTTCAAAATATCATTAAATCAGCACAAACCAACACTTATCATTTCCTGCACATTTTTCACAGTGAGCTCTATTCTGACTATGAGTAATCTGTTAATATGTTCTTTGCCTCGCAATCCGTCAAAGTGACAGATTCATTCCATTCTAATACATAATATCTTCATTTACTGTATGCCTTACTGGAACTTTCTTTTTTTTGCTAGCACTGAGATTTAGAAAATCACAAGCATATTTACAGAATGCATTTTTCCTATCTTCAAAACACTTCAGCAAGTTCAGCCTACCAAATACCATACCTCTAATGGAGGCAGAGAGACCTCCTTAAAAATAAAATTATTTCATTTTCAGTGAATTAATAACTTAAAAAGAGATAATAAAAAGTACAAGTGCAATGCTGCATGGAAGACTTGAATCTGTTTTTAAAATCTTAAACCTGTAAATGAACTGGCTTATGGGTGCTAGATTAGATTTAAAGATAACAAAGGAGGTGTGAATTCTACTTATTAAACAAAATATTAAGATACTGTAACATGTAACATTACAAGTGTGTACAGGATAATCATGCTGACTGGCATTAGTTGAAAATTTGACCTGTTAATGGTCAATGGTTTTTGGTAATGTTTTTTCTTTCACTACTGAAGTTCAAATGACAAATTTGTGCAAGTTATTAAAAACAGTCATCTCAGTTTAAAAATAGGAGTGACCCAGATTTGGAGATTTAACTGCTTAGTCATTAATATATTGTGGTACTTGGTCAATGTTTGTCTTTTAAGTAAGGTGCCCTTCCTTTTTTACATCTTTTTAACAGTTAATAAATATTAATTGAAAAAATGGTATTTCAATATTCCACCAGTTCAGGAATCATCTGAATCTAGTACGCAATGAGTCTTGTTGCAACTAAAGCAATTCCTTTTCTCCAGAGTCAGCCACCACCAGCAGCTTACTGTTCTGTGAAGCCTGTATGTAGACTGCATCCCATTTAACTTTTAATGGATAGCATAGTCAGAGGGCTTTTAAAAATCAATGGAGACACAAGACTTGACAGGGCACTAACTTTAATATTATGAAACCTTTTAAAGGTAATGTTGTTCCTAGTCTGCGAAAACTACCTTTCTTATTAAAAAAAAAACCAAACAAACAAAACAATGCAAGAAAACTCTAACCTTTTAGTATATTAATGCAATGAATTGTACCGCATGAAATTGGAAACTTAATCATCACCAAAAGTGACAAGTATGGTACCTCAGTTTCATTCTTCAAAAACATCACACTTTGTCAACAACAAATGGAAAATAACATAAAGGAAATAAAATCAACACTCTTACACAAATGATACTGGAATAGCCAGGAGGGAAGGTGTTGGCATTTGCGCCCTTGGAAACCAAGACAGAGTTTTGCTCTGTAATAAAATGTTGTATGCATGTGGGATGTCAGTCAAGATGCCTGATTTGTGTGTATTTAAATAAGCTTCCAATTCAGAAGGAAAATTGAGGAGTAAGAATGTATTTTCATAGATGGGGGGCTGGTTACAGGTAGTAAGATTTTTCTCTGGTACAAACCTATTTGGAAGCTTGCCTGCCCTGTGAACTACCCTAAAATCACAAGGCTCTAAGAGTTGTCAGTTAGACTCAGACACTGGCTTGTGGCTGGATCAAAGTGTCTCGTCATCTGCAAACACTGGAGATACCCTGAAAGAAGACATGCTGGCAAAGGGCCATAGCAACAGTTCAACTGAGAACTGAAGGAGAGATTGAAGCATTGCAGGAGCAGGGAATCCCAGACTTATTACAAGATTAACACCTATCTCTTCCTTTCAATCTAAGAAATCTTATAGGCGTGTAAAATCTTCTACTGCCTGTTTTCCATGTGTACATGTAAGCACAGTCAGACAACTCTGAATGGTCCAGGAATACTTAGAAAAAGGATGAAACAAACAAACAAACAAACAAACAAACAAACAAAAAAAAAAAAAAAAAAACAAAACCCACAAAAACAAAAACCAAAAAACTCAGTAAATCCAGAAACTACAAAAACCCCAGAGATTATATTCAAATGCTTAGTGTATATGCTCCCATGTTTTCATGTTCTCAGATTCCCACACAAAGGAAAGCCAATTTTGGATTATTTTAAAAAGCTTTTACATGTTGGGCTCTTGGATCTCAATGTTTCTGCAGCTAAGCTTTTTAACATTGTGATTAAAAGATTTAACCTTTTCAATTAGATGTTTCCTGTGCAACTTGCTTCTTTGTCATGTTCTTTTTCATGCATATTATAGCCTGACAAATGCAGCAGAACTTCACTAATTCAGATTAACGACTGGGAGATCTATTGCAAATTACTCTATTTTGTGGATGAGTAAAGTAACTGATCGAGTACAATGAAAAACCGAAGTACATTTTGTGATACATTGTTCTCATTCACTTATTTTGACAACTGTTGTGTAGTTTTTTAATACTTCATAATGTAACGTTGTCTGCTTTGCAGAAGCAATGGAGTTGTATGACTTTGATCTTGTAATGAATTACAGAAATAAATATGCTTCTTTGTTTGCAAAACTCAATCTTTAAATGTGCTTAAGTTACACTGTTATTTAAACCTTTCCTTGGAAATGTGGCAGACAAAGACCTTTTTCTCTGAATTTCACAGCACGCCATGTTTGAGTTCTAGTGTAGTGCAAGTAAATGTTATAGCTACAATCGTTCTTTTACTGCACCATGTTGTAGATGAGTTTAATCTTAACCGAATCTCTCAAAGGTATAACAACATATACATCAGCTTTTGGAACGTTTAGTTTTCATCAGGGACAGATAAGAGTACATGAGTGGTAGTCTCAAAGAACATACTTTTAATACTTGAGAGTTTGCAGTAGATGTGGGTTTGTGCTGCAATCATTGATGTATTACGCAAATTTCACATGCCATGATAACAGCACTATTTATGGCAATAATAGGTTCTGAAAAAAGACTTCTCTTGCAGAAACTTTTTTAAAAAGTGAAAGAAATAATTTCCTTCCTAAACTTAATAAAGTGGTCAGACCTATGCATAAAAAGAGGTGTACATTATATTTAACTAACACACCAGCATTGTATCAATAATCATGTTTGAAAAGAAGTAAAAAATGTATTTAAAAAAAACATGTTTATCCATTTCATGATTCATTATCTGAATTACTGTGCATGCATATCATTACAAATTAGGAAAATCACATTGTTTCATAAAGTAGTAATTAAGGATCTGAGCTCTGATTTTAGTTTTCCCTAAGGTAAAACCTACAACTTTTTCTGGATATTTTATAGTAACCATTCTCCTCAAACGTGTTAATCTCCATGTTAATGAAACCTTTCTTCTGCAATGATAAATCTCAGATCCGTTAACATTTATCGTAATGGGAGAGATACCTTTACCACATTTACCAAAATGTTAGTAGCTTTGTCAGACATCCTGATCAGTCTAATGTAACACATGTAGGTTACAATGACAAGACAGCTTTGCTTTATCCAGCCCATACCAAGCCTATGTGAAGTGAGGTCAGTGACTATTAATCATTTGTCAAAGACCGTTGGCCCTTATTGGCCAATTATAGATACAAGGTACTTTATACTTACTACATTCACAATTGGCAAAGCCACAAAGGACTTAAACCACAGTACAGTGGTAACACTTTTTATAGATAAAACATAAATCTAGATGAAATGCTGGCCTAAATTGCATCATATTACCATTCAGCAATTTTAGTAAACACTTCATAACATCATTGGTTTTCCATAAAATTTTAGGAACCTTGTATGCTCCTTAATTTTGAGAGATTTCTGGTTTTGTTCACAACAAACCCACCAAGAGAATCTAAATCAAACACCAAAAATCCCAGTGAAGAAGCAGCGTACTTACATGTACAAAGCAGATACATCTAGATTATTTTACAGGTTAGCTACTGTACTGGCTTGAGGGTGGTCCTGAACCCTACACTGCAGAGTAACTGTAACATTTGCTTTCCATACCAAAACCTATGGAGATAATAATCTCCATGGATGCAGGTCAGAGGGTCATAGAGAAGAACAAGGCACTGGAAAGGGTATATGGGAGACTGATAAAATGACATCTCTTCGCTTCTTCAGATTCTTACTGGAATTCTGGGCCTGACAATTTACATGGCAGCTACAGATGGACTGTCAGTATTAGCAAGAAAGCTTAGAGACTCCCCCTCCGGTCCACAGCTTGGGCCATGACCATCCAGCAGGTGGGGTGAACACCAACAGGTAGGGCTGAATGGGTAGGGTACACTACACATTGATGTATATTCATAGTCACACAGCCTGGCAAGCGTGAGCTTCCAGCAGTGCAGAGAAGACAGAGGTGGCATTGACTAAGGAGTACAGTTCTATACAGTCCTGGTATTTTTGTGTAGGTAAACCCTGACCAAGCCCACAGCAGAGGTATAGACAATACTTCAAAATAATAATTTTCATTAACTGATAGACCAATGAACTTCTGCGGGTTCCAACAACCCTTGAAAAAGCTGTCAGTCCACGTATATAGTTTGGGAATGTTGCGATTTCAGAACTGTTAACATACAAAACCCACCAGCAATTAATAGGGAAAATAAATTAAACTTCAGGTTAACAATTATTTTCTTTTGCAAATTAAAACCAGCTTGATCACTCATTCTTTAGTTTGAGACCACTGACCAGTAGACTTTCTTATATGATGATATCTCTGTATTATGTGCAGATCTTGTATTTTTGGCTACAGTCCAAGTTAGGCAGACTTTTATGATCATCAAGTCTCTGTGCCCACAATTCAGTATGGGAATAAATTATTTTCTTTTTAACAGCTAGAGTTAAATATCTGTGTAAAAAAACCTGAAAATTTGTCTGTGTACATTTTTATGACATTACTTAACTAATTTAACCCCCCAAATTCATACTTCTTATGAAAGGATACACAAAGAAATGCTGAAATATTTGTGTCCTACGTTACTGCAGTTTCTGTGAGCAGCTGTTTGAACTTCAGAAGAACAAATTTTATTTAGTATCTTGGGAAGAATTGAGTAGGATGCCAAGAGAGGATCTAGTGAGGCAATGCTTACAAAGATAGGTTTGAACGTATTAAAAAATCCTCTCTCAGTGACAGAAAAATCAGCTTTTATCAGAAATAAATTTTCTGGAGAGCATCTGTAGAAGTTCAGAAAACCTATTCATAAAATTAGGCTCAAGTGATCTTTTTTTAGAGAGCAGCTCTACATTTTTCAGTTCAGTATGGCTGAAATTCCTCTAGAATATTTACTTTCTTTCAGCATTTGCTTTAATAAAACTTCCAAACCTACTACAACACACAAATATTTTGGAGGACAAATGCTTACTAAGGAGATGCAGGGTACATAGCAATTTCCAGTCCCTGCACTGGAGGAAGAAGTAACGTGGATAATTACAAGTTCCTATTTGGAGAGCAGAGCAATTCTGAAACTCAGCTAGGACCACAAAGCACAGTCAGTCAGTGGCAAGTGCATAGCTAAGTCTTGAAACACCGCACATCATCTTGCTCATCTGGCTCTGTAGCCTCTGATACAGCCTGTCTCCTTTCATTAACCGGTTCTGCGCCTTGCAAAGCAGTGTGAGGTGGAGGTGATTTGTATTGTAGTAGTAATATTCTTGTCAGACTTATGACCTTTACCCAGTGGAACCAATGGAAAATGAGTCTAGCTGGGTCTTTATATTGACTGCATTTCCATTATCTTCACAGGTGCTTTCTTTCCTGGCTGGTTCTTTTACCTTATTATGGACAGAAGCTACATTTACTGGACAATAGCTTCCACATTGCTCTCTTTTCATTTCCCAGAAAATATCACATGTAACTTCAAAAACTGTAATAGAGGCCTGACAAATTCTTTACTACTCTTTACAACAAACTATTTGTTGTCTCAGTAAGTGCATCGTGTAATTGTCTTCATGCCATGGCATTTACACCCACTCATCTACATAGAATATAGTATTTTTTCAAATATTCTGTGTGTTCCCCTACATAACTACATTAGGCTTACAAAGATTTAGACATTTTGTAATGGCTTACACATTACTCATTAAAATTGGCTTTAAAAATAGTTTAGGAACTAAGTTATAAAATTAATAGTAATTTTATCTCCCTCTCATTTAGGTATGCACCCTTTGTAGAAAACATTAGAGACTTTTCTATCATAAATGAAAGATAATTATGTGAATAATGATATTCAAGTCACATCATTTCCAGTTTTTATATCATGATGCAAACTGACCTCATAATTTTGTCATCTTCTGTATTTACAGCCCAATAATGCTTTTCTGGCAGTTCACAAGGGCTACTGAATTTATGAGGCACTTGCAAGTCAGGTATTTTATGAACACTTTGCCTGCATTTCTCAAAAATGGTTTCTAGAGAAATTTAAGTCTACTGTGTGTACTGGATTAAAATACCATAAGAACTAAGTCGTAATTTATACTATTTTGTTTTAAATTCTATTTTATGGGAATACAAGTATTCATTGTTGATCATACTAACTTAATATGATGAAACACTTTAGTTTTACAGATAATGGTGTTTATTTTGTTTTTCACTGTATAAAATGTACCAAGTACATAATTGCTTTAGCACATGCATAAAAAGAACTTAATAAAACCTGACTCAACAAATGCATGGGCAAGGAGATGACAAACAATGTAGCTTTCAATAAAATATAGGCAAATCTAATGCCATTGGAATTATGAAATCAATTCTGGAATAAAGAGCCCAAAGTCAGTCATACAGTACTTGATATCTTACTCCATGGACTATAATCAAGTGTCTCTGTCAACTTCATCTGTTGTAACAATTCATAAGGATAGAGATAGTTCCTTTGATAGCTGCCACCTAAGGTAGAGTGATTTTCTAGACCAACAAAATCACTTTGATTTACATGTGAAAGGGAACAGGAATCTAGGATTGTACTTTAACTCCAGTAATATAGTGTGTGTACTAGGAAACATATGGCTGCATGTTGCAATAACTGATGCATCTGGCTAAATTTGTGCAGCAGGTTTCATAGTGTTTACTTCATAAAATCTAACAGAAGATTTTAAATGCATAAAAATGTGGATGGCAAGTGAGACAAGTGACTGAAAATATCTGTGTCTGGAGAAATGCATGTTATGCTGCACAACTGACTGGCAGTGCACCAACATAAAAAATTTTAGACTGTTGATAAAAGATAAGTTGTATCTGAAATGTTCTCTCCTCCTATCCCTCCTAACACACATTCATTGTCTCATTGTCAAACGTGGACGGGCAAAAATCTTCATTAACGACACCAAGTGAAAGTGGACTACTTCTTAAAATAAGTACACCTCTTGTTTAGGATGTTAAGAAAATGACAAAGTGATGTTAGGGTTTCAGAGATACAAAGCAGTTCTGAAACTGGACAACTTTGATTGTCTCAATTTGATTATTTCTCCCTAGATACCCTCTCCCCTTGTCTTCATCTCACCTTATATAAAAGTCACAAGGATTTTGTTGCTGATTCCAAACTAAACAGATCAAACTAAAAACTTGACAGCCAAAATACGTTGTAGACAAGATCCCTTTGAACTATCCCCCAGTGTTATTACATCCTCTCCTGACTGGGATATCTATTGAAAAAACCTGTCTAAATAAGAAACGTTAAAATCTTTTCTAACAAATGGATTCCCTGACACCTACAGTCACACAGAGAATTCTAGTTCTAAGCCTTCAAAGCACACAGGAAGAAAGAAATAGGTGACAGTGTATGTAAGTCAGATGAGGAAGATTTGCTGAATCATGCATCAAAGCAGATGTAGGAGCAAGTTACTTTAAATACTTCAAAGTGGTAAATCAAAAATATGCAGAATTCAGTTCTGCATACCAGGACATTGCAGACACATTGCAGAAAATGACTAAAACGAGCAGTAATAAAGCCCTCTGAGAGGAGGCTGCAACTGAGGAGAGATTTAAGATTAAATCAGAGAATGTAATATTTAATATTCAGAACACTCTAACCGGATCTTTACTGCCTGGGCTATTAATGGAAGCTTACCGTGGGTTGGAATGACAAAGTGGGCTCATTTCTTTCTGATAGTGATGCTCCTGACTGATGGGCTATGGAAAACAAAAAATAATTGTGAGAAAGTATCTTACAAATATTCTTTCAGAATGTTTAGAAGTACATAGGAGATCTTTTATGAGCAAATACATTTGCAGCTTCTAATATTAGAACTTCACAGTGAAATGTAAAACTGGATATTCAGATCCTAACTATGCAAAAGTACAACTTCACAGATGATTCTTGTCTGGGTGGAAATACATAGGAATTCAGGAGCTGACCACACAGTCATTTCTCTACTGCCTGTGAGAGAGTTGGGACAGAGTCAGGAAACTTCAGAGAGGGAAGGATGTCAAAGTCCTATCTGACAGAAAAGGCTGGACTGCATGTGTACTACGTGTGGTGCAGAAACTCTTAGCACCATCTGTGCAGAGAACCAATCATTCTTAAGACCAGACAACACTGAGCCAGAGCTAATAGGGTTGGCAGGCACAGTTCCTCTCTCCTCAGAAACCTCATTAACAGTAACAGAAGTCCCAAATGAAGTTTGCTGAAGCACATGTGATTCTCTAGGGCACTGCCAGTTTGAAACCTGGATTAACCTGTTCATGAATAGCTAGCAGTGGACTGGATGAGTATTCAGACAAAAGATTATAAATTTCCAGTTTTCAAATCTTACCTACCCATTGTAAGAATATGCCCCAAAGCTTTCAAACTACATTTGGCATTTGGTTTATTGCATTAAACATAGTTATTTGTAAGAAATATCAACATTCATAAACTGGTGTAAAACTTCAAGAATTCTGAAACTCAGAAATACATTTCCCCTCAGTATATATGTAGTGCATCCAGAGGAGACCCTCCCTTGCCATTATCACACACCTCAAATGTAATTCTTAACAAATCAATGAAGCAAATGCAAAAGAAGTGAAAATACAAACATACATTAACAACAGGTGTACAATTTAATACATGAAATACTAAAAATAAATACTAAGCATTATGAAAGCAATTATTTTTATATTGATTTCTGTAAAAAAAATAAGAGTATGTTTTCATGGTTTCAGGAAGTGGGATGTTGCAAAAATGTATGTTCAGGATGAATGACATCCTAACTACTGCCAAATATGAGTCACTGCATGGTGGTGGATAGTGCAATTCCCAAATGATGGCTAGTGGAAGACTGAAGATGAGACAGAAAGTGATTAGTCAGTCTATGCACCAGAATATCTGTCTAAATAATTTTTTGTCTCGTTTCACTATAAAAGATAGTCTGCCTCAGTTTTGCAATTTGACTTGATGCGAACAGATCCCTCCAGGGGTTGTCAAACTGAGCTCTCAGTTGGAGTAATTCTGGGTTTAAATATCACTCCTCTTGTCTGTCAGACTTCAGTTCTGCCAGATCATTTTTGTGTTAAGTGGCTTTCTTTTCTGAAACATCACAAAGGAGGAGAGAAGGCCTTCCAGAAATTAGGTATGAAACTGGAAGTACTCTTTCAAGTATTTTGTGAATCAAGGCTTATGTGACTGAATTTATATTTAGGAATTTGCTTGGGGAACAAGTAATCTCTCTTCTCTCTACTCCTAACTCGAGTGACAGGTCTTAGTGGTGAGCATATTTTGGAGTCTGCTAATGGAGCATTGTACCACTGTAGGTCTCCAGGATAGATCAAGGAGCAATCCAGGAGAACCTCCCTCCTCCTTTGCATTTCTGACTGAGAATCAGGGACCATATGCAATGAGATATCCCAAATTCTCTTATATATAAATCTATCTCTGATCTTTCTCCAGAATGTTTATATCTGAAGTAGTATCTGAAGAGTGGAAGCAACTATGCAAGTAGCTGAATGTGCCAATTCCCTGGCAGGGCAGGAAGGTCTTACTGGATCTCCAGAATAAAGCAAAGCATTTTAAGCATTAATATTTTATAAGCTTTGCAAGCTTTCTTGTACATGTGTGGGTATAAACTTCACATTCTACTCTGCAATATACAGACCTGTGTCTTTCATACTGGTGCAATGCCAACATGAAATTTCATAGATCTTAAGATTTAAGAAAACATTCAGGTAAGACACGGTCAAATAAAGTTTTTTAAAATCCTTAGTTCAACATACACATATTGATTTAGAATTGTGCTCCACACACATTTTACAAGGATTTAAAATTCTCCTTCAAAGTAAATCCCTTTAAAAATAGAAGTTTTTCATATTTATAACAGATAGCTATGCTGGATGAAGTATAACATACAAAGCTATTTTATTCCTTTTTTGCTGTCAGTTTACAGCAGCTGCTTAACAACTTACATTTCAACGGTATCTCCTGACAACAGTTCTTAGTAAACTATCATAGGTTATAAAAATACAGTTTAGTATGTATGTTTTATAGTTGTTTAAGGACATCTATGTTAACTGCAACTTAGCAATACAATTGATCTATGTGCTTTTACATTCAGAAGGGTTTCTTAGATTTGTTAGAGTCAGTACCATGAGAATTTTCAATTAATCTGGAAATTAGACTAACAATGGCAAGTGATGAAAAAAAATAAACTCACTAAAAATGTGTTTTCTATATAAAATCTAACTTCGATACATAAGATCACTATTGAAGATCATTATTATATCCTGCCTTGTCTTGCAAAACATCATAGATATTTCAAAATGAAAGATACACAAAAAGCTGCCTTCTGGTGGTGCTGTTGGCATAGTTTCCACTAAGGGACAAAAATGTATAAAATGAACGAAAATTTGGAACAAAACCACTTATCTTTGAAGAACATATGAGAAAGCAATAGATACTACTGATTTAAGATACAACCTGGAAATACATGTAAGCATGAAAGTTTAATCATGACAAGAATTTCAAGCTGTCCTTAAATTTCTTGGACTGCAATATGAGGATTATTTCTATTTCTTTTCTATATACTGCATTGCTTAAATAATTTCCCTGTGCAACTGGAGGATGGCTACAGATATATACAAACTTTTCTGCAGATTGTGCATCTGATTTTGGAAGGATGGATCATTTGCAAATATTCTTCACTCAAATGGTAGTGGTAATAAATATTAGTGATACAAACCCAAATTTTCGTTTATTTTACACATGAGGAATAAATACACATATAGAGAACATTTCCCAGTAAAAACTGGAAGCCAAAGAAATGATGACTTTAAAGGATTTGGGGGTACTGTTGGATAAAGAGATGGACATGAGCTGACAATGTGCGATCACAGCCCAGAAGGCCAATTGTAGCCTGGGCTGCATGTAAAGAAGTGTGGCTAGCAGGTCATGGGAGGTGATTCTGCCCCTCTACTCTGCTCAGACCCCACCTGGAGTACTGTGTCCAGCTCTGGAGTTCTCAGCATAAGAAGGACATGGAGTGGGTGCAGAGGAGGGACTTGAAAATGATCAGAGGGCTGGAGCCCCTCTGCTATGAAAAAAGGCTGAGTTGGGGTTGTTCATCTTGGAGAAGGCTCTGGGAAGACCTTATTGCAGCCTTTCAGTAACTTAAAGGGGGCCTATAAGAAAGATGGGGACAGACTTTTTAGCAGTGCCAGCTGCAACAAGATAAGGGGTAACAGTTTTCAATTAAAAGAAGGTAGATTTATAAGGAAGACATTTTTTACAGTAAGGGTGGTGAAACACAAACACTGGCCCAGGTTGCCCAGAGAGATGGTAGAAGCCCCACCCCTGGAAACATTCCAGGTCAGGTTGGACAGGACTCTGCGCAGCCTGATCTAGTTGAAGAAGTCCCTGCTTGCTGCAAGGGGGTGGATCTTTAAAGGTCCCTTCCAACCCAGATCATTCTATGATTCTACGATTTTAGATCTTACAGCAAGCTCATGTATGGCAGAAGACTAAAATCTAGGAGGAGCAACCTTTGAACATGTTCTAATCACTCCAACTAGGCTGTATTTTGATCTCTGTCATGCATACTAGCTATACATACAGTAACACATTCACTGCACGTGTGAATGCTATGTGTGGGGATTGACTAAAAACAGCTATATGAAATTGTCTGACAGATTTACAGATGTGAAAGCCAGAGGGGAGAATTAGATCAGCTCATGATCACACCTATATCACAGGTTATTAAACTGTAGATCACCAATGAAAAAAACATCAGATCTAGACTAAATGAACAATGAAGTGGGTCCTTCTGAATATATTCTACACACAGGTAATTTCCTGCTGACTGTTTTTGATATTGGTCAGTTGACCACATCTAAATTAATTCGAGATGTACTTTATATCAATAATGTATACTGCTCATTTTTAAACAGATATGTACAGTGGTCCTAGCATGTTACATTTAGATCAGTTCCCTTATCAACTGTAGCTATCAATAAAATTACATTTAAAAAAACCCCATCTTGATTATCATTAACCATATTACTACCCTTTCAATCTCTGTTAACTGAATTCCACACTAGATTTTTCACTGTTTTGACAATGGTATCAGACTAACTGGCCTACAATAGCTTTTTCATTTCAGCTACCCATTTGAATACTGGCACAGCATCACTACTATGATCAAAGTCTTCTGAAATGTTGCAAACGTACCAAATTATACTAAATTTTAACACCATCACACCAAAAATGCCCCCAACTGCTCTTTTAAAAGCTTCTGTGTTAAAACAAATTGGGGTGATGAAATAATCACCTTCCCTAATAAATGCTGTTTATAACGTTTTTAGACACTAAAGGTCTAGAAAATGAATTCTCACTCTCACATGAATGCTTTGGATTTTTCCAAATATCAGAACAGAATTACATCAAGCAGTGTTAAACACACAAGTCTACTGTCCAAAGATTGCGCCACATCCGTGAATAGCTGGTGCCATAAGAGCTATCTCAGAAAGGAAAATATGAAGTGAATCAGAAGATACCACAGACTAACCAACATTGTTCTGGTAGGGAGTCCCTTTGCTAAAAAGCAGAGGTATATTGGTAGGGAAGACAGTGGAAGCTGAATTTCAGTAGTCTGTGTTGTAGTGAGAGACTAAGTGGGTAGTTCTTATATGAGGAAGATTAGATTTACTTTCTAAATTATCTCTTCCTTGAAATGAGGTTCTTGCCATTAAATCTTAAAATCTCCATGTCCACCTTGCAAAATGCAGAGGAGAAACATGACAAGGCTGTATGTGTAACATATATCAACACTTCAGTCAACGGAATAAAATTTGAAAAACTTCTCTCTCAAAGACAAATATATTGCCTTCTACACTTGATTTATGTAGAGAAAGATGGTCACAAAGGACTATTATTAAAACTACAGCTATATTACATTACAATTTAAATGACTTACCTATTACATATAAACACTTTTTTAGACTGATTGTATTAGTCTGAAGTTACAGAAGCTGATCAAGGCAGTAAGATCAAAGAACTGTCTTTGCAATCACATTGTGCTTCACTGAATACTGGAGCAGTATATTTTACTTTAAAAGTTCATTTTGTTTTAGTCATGTAATTAGTATTAACCAAATCGGACGTGCCTAGATATTCTTATCAATTTCCTTATAATTAAACTACTCAAAAATGAATGAGACTCTTATTCTCTTTATTTAATTGAGTTCCGTTTGTCCAGTCTTGCAGATTTACACCGTGTTTGAGTCTATTTAGCACACATCGTGAAAAATGCATTGGAAATTGATGAAATTAACTAAATGTGTAATGTTGATGTATTTCAACCAGTTAAAACCAACAAATGGTTCTCAGCCTGCAAAATATCACTCTGTAAGCCAAGTTCTTATTTGTACAACTACCTTTTTACCAATACATCTCTTCTCATTTGAAACCTCCATTCAGAAGCATAACACAAAGTTCCATCACTGTGTTGATCATTCACTATGGAAGATTGCTGCTACAGGCATCTCTTTGGGCCCTGAAAAACCCTGGAGGTAATATGCAACTAACATTACAGAGCATTTACTCTATAATAGTTTATACTGGGGCAACACAGCTATATTTACTTTTCTAACACTGGAGCTGCCTCTGAGAGTTGTGTTGTGTGCTTTACTTAAGCCGTGTTAATTACTTATTGTTTCACCTGTAATAAAATAAGAACTATGCAACTAAGATACAAATTTCATTTGTATCTTAGTTTGATGAGATTACTGGTAATGAGATTACCTAGTTTTGCAGCATCTTCTGCAAGGACCTTTATACAGTTGCTAAAATGTTATTCTGTGATTTCATACATTCAGTACTCTTTGGTGGACTGTAACAAATATTCTTCTGCTTATTATAACAGTACTCTGTCACAGTGCAGCTGTGTGTGACTTTGTACCACTTTGTGCCAGGACAAATAATGATACAAGGTGTAAAATACAGAAGGATCACATACTAAGTGCTCAGAACTATTGCAGCTTTTTGCTGCTGTTCTCCTGCTTCAGATCTTTAAACAGCTTTTCAGTAATGAGACTTGATCATTCTAAGAACAAATTATTTTTCATTGCTCACACCGTAATGCAGTTGCTGATTGGTATATCTGGGTTTCATTCATTTTGTAACTATTTTTAAGTACTATATCACACACCTACAGGTTGTCAGCCCCTATTGTGACAAACTGCACAGCCTACATAATTACTCAGAATTCTACGAAAGAATACATATAATAGATCTGCTCTTTGTCCCTGCTGAAAGTGCATGAGTTTTGTTTGCGTGTTTTACTTGTTAAGTTGTAAAAAATGTTTGGTAACGATACCTTAGATTTCAAAGCTACTCAAAGAAATTCTAATATTCAATACCCCCCGAGTTTTAGAATTGATAGGAAATATACAGAGAAAATACTGTGGGTTTAGACTTACTGGTGGGAAACAAGAGTTCCAGGTTGCTGTATCATCACTGGTTGTACTTATGCTAACAGTGCAGTTATCTATCTGTGATGCGCTCAGCCCATGTGAGATCCCAGTATCCCATAATTCTTCATTTTGTTCTCTCTTCATGCTAGCCAGCATCTGTAGTTCAGATGAACTCAGTCTATTTGACTGGTAGTTTTTCCAGTCATACACCTGTGAAATAAAATGGAAAAGTCAACAGCATAGACAGGATCATAGAACAGAATATATGAATGAAACAGATACCTTACAGAATCTGTTTGGGAATCTTCAAGAAGCTACAATACTAAAAGAGAAACAAAATGTTTACTAGAGAAGATTAGTTAATAGATTTCTGTTCAGCTATGAGGATCAAGCATATATCAAACATAATCACAGGAAGGAAGAACAACAAAACACAAACAGAGTGCAGTTTGGATCCTGGGTGATTGATGAAGTTGCTGTTTCACAGCAATTAAAAGCAGAAGATAAAAAAACCGTAAGATAAAAACAGGCTTCAGAAGTTCAAAAGTCCTGTAGCTAAAACTGCTTATACAAATCTTGAAATAACCCAAATCACACAGTTATCATAGTATCATAACTACTGCACGTTATGTTGATGACGCTATTTGTCAATCACAGCATAAAATTTCTCCAAATACATGTCAGCACTAAATTTTAAAAGTTATTTTGGTAACTTGCTACTGTATACATTTAAAAATAAACATCACTTTGTTTTCATTTTAATTTATACTCGCTGGCTGAGTGGTTAATTTAACTGTTATATCAAACTTGATCCACAGGTCAAAAGCTAAAACCACGTATTAACTATTTTGCAGTTAGTACTTACACTTCACACAAAACCTCATGATAAGATTAAGTTCACCCAAGCTGCTGTTACATCATCTTTAAAGAACTCCTTCTTTAAGAAAAACATTAAGGTTTTGACAGTAGCAACTCTACATATATTTTTGATGTTTCAATCTGAGTACCATGCTATTAGATTTCATTTAAAGCCATCTACTGCAAATAGCCAGTCAAAAAGAAAATTGCCACTGAAATAACAAAGTAAACCACCTTTGACGGGAAGGGTGCCTGCAAGCTGACAATCAGCAGGTAAATATATCACATAAAACAGGATTTATGACTGAAGGGTGCTCATATAGAAACAGCCACATGTGCAAGTATGCAAACCTTTGTGAAAAAGACCATTCTAAAGCCTATTGCAAACATTTTTTACTCAAATTCTTCTGTCAAATGTCTTTGCAAAGATTATTCCTATGAAATCACCCGAAGCACTCAGAGGCTAATTTTTAGCACAGATAAATGTAGTCTGCCATTTTGTACAAGGTATAAGATGACAGAAACTGTTAGCACAGCTGCCGCCCCTTTTTTACCTCTGGCTTTTGAGGTGCAAGCTTCATTCCTGAATTTGGTGATTATTACTACCATTTTTAATCCTAAAATAATACATTATGTTCGCTCCAGACCCTTACTAAATGTATGTTATTAGCTCAGTTACTATTAAGTTATTTGTTCAATTCATACAAAACTTGCTGTTTTACGCCTGGAAAGTCTGCTTTGCCCTGATGTATTAGTATTCTACCAGATCTACATCTGCTATAACTTTTATTGTTCTTACTGCAGATGCTGATTTCCTGTTAATTTTTGTATATAGAAGCCTTCTGCATTTATTTGATTATTGTAAGAGAGGCTTTGGCTTATCTTTCTTACCTCGTATAAGAAGCAATTGGCATGCAGCATTAAAATAACAGCATGAACTAGTTCTATGCAGCATAAAAGCACTAAGCATTGAAAGAACATTTTTCTCATTCTCTTTTTAATAAAGGCAAAACATTTTCCACACTAACTTGTCTTTTCCTTTACATCTTTGAAGAATGATGCATGGAATTTTTACAAAATTATTTTAAAAGTTGGGTTTTTCCCCAAGTTTATTTCAAATTGTCATTCTGTTTTCTTTTCTTGCAATGGTCTCACTCCAGAAATACCATACTCAGAGAGGAGAACAGACATCAAGACAATTTTCTATGTTAAACATCCTGTATAATAAACTCCCGGTAAGGAAGGAGAAATTATTTGGACTATTTATTCTATAGCTTCAAATGATTGCTACAAAAAAGCTTCTTTCACAAATGTTATATCATTCTAGATGATTTTCAAAAAGAGCATTTGAAAATTAAATTTGAAATTAAGTTCACTTTGTCGTTTTGGAGAAACTTTTGATGTAAGAAGTAATTTTCCAATACTTGTAAATTTGTCTAAAATTAATATTTCATTTAGTAATTAAAAGCTTATCTTGACTTTTTGCATATTCTCCCCTTACGATAAATTATTTTTATTAAGTGCGTAAAACTTCTGCTAGATTGACAAAACCTGTTGTTGAAAGGACTTTTTCATATAGAATGACATTTGCATTCTTCTAGGTACAAGTGATTTATTCAGAATTGTTTGAATGTAGTTATACGTGTGGAAAACTTTAATTACCAGCTATCTACATGCTTGCAATATTACCCAGAGGGTTGTACCTCTTTCTTAATTAAAAATATTTGAATTTAATAATAGAGAACTCTATTAAAACATGAATAAAACATTGCAAGCAACCAGCTCCTTAAAGTGTATTAAGCAGTTAGCAAATCAATTGCAGGAAGAATTGGTTAAGCATTTTTTTCTTTACCAGTCCTCTATATGAGCAGATTAGAAGAGACTACTCTGTAAACTCTCACTGTAATACCCTTTCGTATGAAACTATCCTTTCATACATAATTCTTAAAATAATGAACAGCATTTCACAATGGAAATAATTACATGCCCACATCCAACAAAAAAACTTCAGTGTTGCCTCACTGTAGTTAACAATATTCTATGTTATTATTTCTTTTCTTGAAACTTTTGGGGAGCCAGAATACCAGTTTCTTCCCGCGAAATTGCTCTAGTATATACAAAAAAATGCTTTACATGTGTGTGTGATCAGAAAAAGGCCACATGCAAATGGCTTTTTATATTAACTTTAAAGTTATTGGAAATGTACTGTTTAAGGCAGTCAGTGGCACTCAAATTTGGCCTCACATTTTGAACGTGGCCTAGTACAAAAAGAAATATCAGAGAACTCTGAGGAAAGGCTTCTGGATGGGAAAATTTTATTACTTTATCAAATCAAGTAGGAGGGCTAAATCTGCTAGATACTTTCATCTTATATTTTGTAGCAATTAAAGTCTGTAACTCCTGAGTTTCTACACCCTGATAATAGGCTTTGCTCTTGCAGAAAATATCTACAAGCAACAAATTCCACGTGTGATACATTTATAGCTACAAGTGCAGCACAGTAATAACCCTACTGTTTAATTTAGTAATCAACTACTTATCAAGCAGAGGAAAATGAATAGTTCTTTTCCTTCATCTTTTGAAACAAAATATCACAAAAAAGAAGTTGTAAAATACATATAATACTTTTAAAATTTAATTGTAATCCACATAGGTAGTCTGGTTACATTCTACAGGAAAAAGTTGATCACTGCATGAAAAACTGGTAACATAATTTAGAAGGGCAATCAACGTATCATTTAATCTGTTTTAGACAAATAGATTACAGTTATGATTAGTAATAAATATAGTTGAATTTTATGTGGAACAGTTTTCCAAAACAGAAAAGCATCAAGAAACAAGGAATATATTTGATCATGAAAATGGAAACTAGAAAAAATAAATTCCTACAGATTAGGAGGGAAAGGGAATGTAAAATGTGTACAAATTTTATTACACACAGAGATAGTTGGATATTAACACATCTAAGAAACAGATAATCAGATTACCAGTATCAGCTGGGGGTTTCCTATCACTAAAAATTACAGTAACATTATATTGCTACTTATGAAATAGAAAAGAATGCATGCACTGCAGTCTTCCACATTTTCTACATCACCAGTAAAAAAAAAAATATTAAAAAAATA
>JANIJG010021041.1:155152-222980 GCA_024611175.1 Megaceryle torquata
AGGTAATTAGTGATAGAACAAGAGGGAATGGATTCAAGCTGCAATGGGGTTGGTTTAGACTGGACATTAGGGAAAAAAAAATTCACAGAAACAGTAGTCAGACACTGGAATAGGCTGCCCAGGGAGGTGGTTGAGTCACCATCCCTGCATGTGTTTAAGGGTCATTTAGTTTTAGTGTTGAGGAACATGGTTTAAGGGTGAACTTTGTAGAGAAGGGTTAATGGTTGGACTTTATGATCCCAAAGTTTTTTTCCAGTCTGAATAATTATATGATTTATATAATCACAGCCCTAATGTCAGTGCCAGGGGACAGCCAGAAGAAAAATACCCATGAGTTTTAATTATGATGGACACTTAAGGACCAGCTTTTCTGAATTTGGTGCCAAAACTGCAGATTTAGTTTTCTAAATAAAGCACTTCGCCGTGCACCGAGAGTGGGGGTTTTTTTGTTCTTTAGAGGGATATAGGGATGTGGAAGGGGAGAGGTATGCATCCTACATTCTACTGCTGGTTCGACACTACAAGTCCTATCCACTTCTTTCTATTCTACTTTCCTAATAAAGACAGCTTCACAGCAAGCCCTTTGGCATAAAATTTCCTGCCAACTAATGTCAGAAACACAGTATGTTACCATTCTACAGACTGGATTTAGTTCCCAAAGATGTCAGAGCTGTGCTTGTGACCAGAGTGGACACTGGTCTTCGCATTTATAAAACTGCATATTGTAGCAGAGGATGGTCACCTGAAATGAAGCAGATTTAAACATAACAGAAAAGATCTTGCCATATGACATGATGCAGAAAACATTCCCAGAACAAGCAAGTAACATAGGACTGCATATAGCAACCTACCCCAGGACATTGAGCTGACTTAAAACCACCACCTACCAGTTCACTAATATCTACCATCACATAAGATAGTCCAGAGCAGGAGCCAGTTCAGCCACAAACCTTCAACAGCACTTTCCTGCATCAGCATTCCATTAAAATGAAGAGACCATTAAAAGACATAAATAAATACTGTTAAGCACCCACCTTAACAAGACAGGCAAAATTCAGCCCATAATGGCCTCAAAACACATTATGTATTTTTAAGCAGTATGGGGCCTGTTGTATTAAACTGCTGAATGCAGTAAAGGCATTCACTCACTTCCACAAAATGACTCCCTGACTCAGTCATTTTAGACTTTCCTGACAGTGTTCCTGGTAGAATCAAATATTTTTAAATTCAGAAATTCAGCAGGGAATCTTGCTTTGTTTGCAACTTTAAAACACCGGCACCTTCTACAGAAGTTACTACTAGAAGTGCAATTCTAATTAATTTTTGTACATCTCAGTACTAATACTAATGGAAAATACACCAGGCCTATTTGACATCAGAACAAAATCACAGAATTAATTTTTGGTATGATTTCACAGAATCACAGAATAATTGTGGTTGGAAAGGGCCTTGTAGATCACCGAGTGCAACCATACCTACAAGAATAAAGAACACTTATTTCCAAGGGCTGTATTTTGCATTTGCATGATGATACATTTAATAGAACCAAATCTTATTCTACAAAGATGAGTATTTCACGATATATTTTAAACCATATTGTACCTTGGGTTGTACATGAGAAACAGCCAGGGTGTATGCCTGTGCCTTAATCAAGACCAACTCCATTTTATGAAGACATGCATTCACTTTGAGAAGAAAGGTGCTAGGATAGGGTTCAACAGGTGGCACCCTTACACATAATTTAACTTTTTGGGTTTTGTTGTTTAAAAAACAAAAACAAACAAACAAAAAAACAAAACCAAAAAACAAAAACACCACACAACACAGGGTAGGTATACTTTTTGATTTGGAGATTAATTATCCCTTTGTTAGTTTTTCCAGTGAAGTTTCTTTCTGGAGAGCAGGAAAAAGAAGGACAGCTCTTCTGAAGTGTAGAAAGTTCTCTCTCCACTTTAATCTCACAGGAGACAGGAGTCAGCAGTTGAAAGACAAGTTGAGGTATACACTGGGAGACATGATACATTTAATTTCAAGACCATTTCTATTTCGTCAGCAAGGTGTACATCTAATTAAATCTCACATCACTTTGAATACCACCAATGTCTGTATTATCCAGCTTCCAACAGAGAGTCAACTCACAAAAATTCCAAGGGACAAAATCTTCACATCAATGATGCCCACACTATTCAGTAGCAGTTAAAAAATGTCAAGGACCTAGTTCTGTTTCTTATGCTGAATAACTTTATTGTACTGAAATTGGTATGTTCATCTATGTGAGCACTAGAAGGACTACTGGGATTAACAACGCAAGTATTGGGTGTACTACCAAACTCTACCCTTTTCTCCCATCCTTGTACTTTTTCTGGGTTAACTGCAGTCCAGGCCCAATAGATGTCAGAAGGAATTCCTTTCATTATCGCTGCTCCTTGGCTCAGTGCTCTCTATCACTCCCACTACTACATGCCCCAAGCGAGGATGGACTCCTTTGTAGTTCCTCACCAAAGGAGAGTTAAGCATTAGAAGAAGCCTTATAACAGCAAGGAAAACACATTATCTACTGTTTTGGTACATCCATCACTCTCTAGTCTACTCTAAGATCATCAAGGACCTCCCAGCAGTGTGCACAGCAATATTTTAATTAGTCTTGAAGGCAGAAAACTGATCTCTAGGCTCCAGCCTTGTTTTCCTAGATCTCTCTCACCCACTCCTACTGTCAGTCATGACAATTAGTTACTGGCCTGCTCCCAATCCACTTTCCACAGCATAGCTGGGTCCAACACAGACTTCCCATCAACTCTTCCCAATGATTTTTAAAATGTAGCTTCAGAACTGATTCTTTATCTGTTGGTATTGCAAGGAATGAGATTTTGTACCCATGTGGTTTTGCTGCACAGTCAATGATGGTAGCCAACACTTAACTCAGATCTAGCTTCCCCACCCCCATCTACTTGCATAAAATTCATCAGACATGAAAAAAACATGTCCAAACTGAATTGTGCCAGTATCAAAAGCTTTACTTCCATCTAGGAGGTTGAGCTGAGCAAATAACAGATATTGCTGCCTAAGCTATTGGGGAAAGGCAAGCATGTGAAAGCATCAGGAAAGATTTACAAGAAAGAGCAGTTTGGTCTCTTTTGAGGCAAATATATACTGAAATTAAAACAGGTTTTAAAACAGATGTTTGAGTCGGGAAACCATAGGTGGGAAGAGTCAAGTGATACCCTTCTCTGAAGGCTAAGGAAATCACAAGATAAGCTCTATAAAGGGCACCCGTTGCAGACACTGAAACAAGGGGCTTCCTTGGCAAGTGCTATGTGGGAAAAATTTGGAGAAGTTATGAAAGAAAAGAAAAAAAAAAGAATTATTGGATTATTTTTGTTTTCCAATAGGAAACAAATATATGTAATTTGAAGGCTGTATGTAAATTAAGAAAACCAGCAGAGAAAACTCAGGCCAGTATCAGATGGGTTCAAAGAGACTTTTAGCATGGCATGACATGCTGGGCTATGCTCTGTGTAAAGCAATACCATCTGCCTTCCCCCTTTAAAAATTAAAATTCACATGAAAGCATAATTCTGACTGTTTCAGCCTTTATAAAACTCAACTGTTCAGCACAGCATTAAATAGTATGAAATAAGGACTCTTGGAGGAGTGTGCACACTGCATGAAAGCATTCATTAAGTCTAAGTTGTGGTTACTTCCGCTGTCAACTCAACAATGCACAATCAGTGGTGGCTAAAATTTTAGGCTGGTGTGTTAGACTAACAAATAGCTTTTAAGCCTATAAAAATTCTGTTTCCTGCTAATGAGGACAAAGTATATGTCACCATAGGGCTAATTTCTTTCTTTGCACTACACAAAATAACAGGAAGAAACATTTGCAGATACAACTTTGTAAAAACTTGTCATGATTCTTGCTAGAAACAGCACTTCTGTTTCCAGCACTTTGTTTCACTATAAGAGCATACAAAGATGGGGCAAAGGCAACAATTAGAAGATTTGTATTCAGACATAACCAGACTTTGAAGATAAAGAAAACAGAAATTAAAATACACACTTTTACATGAGTCTGCAAGTGCCCCATGCTGTCTATGTATTCCTGTACAAATGACGCATCTCTGAAGCTCTATGTGCACTGAATACAAACAAAAATTTTATGACCAGGACTATCACCAGTTAAGATCATAATCCTACAGTATCACAGGCCATTATCTTGAGCTATTCGACTTTACTGAATACACTTGCTGAAGTTCATAGGTAGCTCTGCTGGCTTGACAAATGCCAACTCAGTTACTCAAATCGCCACAGCAAAAAAACATCCCGGTCTCATTGTTCTCTGACTATATCACCACCACTTCCTGTAACCCACTTCATATCAGGCACAAAACTTTGTCTCCCCCACTGGGCTTGCCACAGCCAACCCCCACAGTGTCTCTAATAATGCTACTGATATCTGTCCAGCCAACACTGTTGGCTTCCATCAGCTAAGAGTATGATTATTTTTTTTTAATAGCTTAGTGTCTCATAAAGCTCACAGAAATTCCCTGTGAGCAACACACTTGCCCTTTGCTGAGATGCACACAAAGCACTTAAAAAGCAGCAGTCTGCCAGCACTGTCTGGCAGCTGCCTATCACACTAACCAGTCTCATTAATCTCAGATGCTCCTCAACCCCCATCTAGCTGGTGCCTTTCTTCTATTCCTATTACCTTTTGAACCAGTTCCTTTGCATTTCAGTATGTACCACAGCAGAATTCCAGCCCAATGTAGAGAGGTTAACTTGAGTGTTACTAGAGTATAACAACTTACTATTACATACATTATTTTCTAAATTTGTCAGCCAGGCAACCACACTAGCTTGCTGCCATTAACGATAGTGGCAGGTAAAGGAAACTCTATGCTTTGGTGAAAGAACAAGCTACAGAACTAGCCACATATCTGAAAAACCATTAACTAAATTAAACCAATATGCAAACCAGTAATAAGTGAACTTAGATGCGTGTTTAATGTATAGCACATATCCTAGGAATACAGTCATGCAGTTTGGGATTATTCTAAGTTTATATTATCACTTTAATACAAACTAGTGTACAATATGTATATTGCACTCCATGCCTTCCAGGCAGGATGGTAAGCACTGAAAACTGAATTTCCACAGATTTAAAAATTTCTCTAGAAAGTGTTAAGTATATGGTATTTAGAGTAGGAATGGACAATAACACCACTGGCCACATCACCATGGATCACAAAGAGTATGTAACTTCTCTGAGAGGATAAAGCTTATGCCTCAGAGACAAAGAAGAATCATACAAGTACTTTTCAGTTAACATGCTTCCTCAGGACCACTACATCAAATACTACACATTTTACAGTCCAGACCACACAGTTGAATTTAGAAAAAATAGCTCATTCTTTTTCAAAACTTTACTCTTCTGTTGGGTAAAGAGCCACAGAAAGCAAGCTCTCTGTATGTGCTGCAAGGCTGACAAGTCAACTTGTGTAGAAAAGAAAGGCTGGTTTTCCATGTAAAAGATAGCAAAGCTTATTACAGGTTACTTGGAGGAGAAAAAAAGAAAAAAAAAAAAATCACAAATAAAAGGATAAACCTACCTTAGCCTTGTGTTGCAATAGATGGAAGGTGACAAGCTGCACAAAACAACCTAACGAGAGCTTCAAACTTCATCCTAAAACATAGACACCCCCCTGCAGACAACAAAACACCTTAAGGCACGCATTTGATAAAGGGAGTTTAACCTTCGACCCTCAGCCTATGTGCTTCTGGAAAATGTAGTTCCAGGTAGTTAAGTGACAAAGTCTGGATCAGAGTGAATTACAGAATGTGATTTCACAGAATTGTTTATTTGTATGCAAGAGAAGTCATTAATTACTTGATGGCTTGCATTATAGAAGATTAAATCAAGTGTTTTCAGGTGCAAAGAAATCTTTGAGTTACTGCAAGAGGTTAAATTTCTCCTACAAAGCCAAATTAACCTCAGCTCAGGTAAGGGACTAGAGATAGAGTTATCTTCGCAAATAGTTGTACTTGTTATACTTGTTAGGAACTTCTACAGAGTGAGATTAAGCATTTTGTATTAAGTCTTCTAATAATTTTAACTAAAAGAGATGTTTTTAACTATCTTTCCCATTTCTCCAGCAGCAAGCCTCCTAGTCACAATTGATTCCTGATTTCCCAGTGCCTCACAAGGATGTCATCTCCTTCATTCCAAACCAAGTCCTCCATTTTAGAAGAAAGAAATAAAATCATCTACTCACAGTTTTAGCTATAATAGTTGCGAATAATTTATAGAGGAAGACATGTACAGCATATGACTGACCATATTAGCGTAGTACAGCCAGATAAAATGTTTTCCAGAAGAAAGGCAGTTTAGTTGCATCTTTGTAAATTATACTCTGAAAACCAAATAAGCAATCACTTTCAAAATGCAAATATTTCTAATGAAAGTACTGTGTATGAGAGTAGCTTCTCCTACCTTCTTTTGTAAAGTAGGTACTGAATACTTTTTCCCATAAAAGCAGAAAATAATTATTTGACTGTTTATCAAAATTCCCATTAGATTAGGGGAAGATACATAGAGGTAGGGGCCTGCAAAGTGTGAATTCACATCTCATCTATTCAGCTCACTCGTCTTTAAGAGGTAATGCTGTCTGGAGCATCATGCTGTAAGTCAGAAGACAAGTTCTGCTCCAAATTTTGCCAAGTGATCCCAGTTAAGACACTTGTCCTGTTAAAATGCTGTGATCTTCACAACAGAATTCTATGACTTTAAAACCTACAAGATATGAAAGATCTTCCAAGTTTTGTGAGATCACAAATAAAAGGGACCTGGAACTTGTTCTAGCATAAAAGAACTAGTGAATTGCCCAAATAATTACACATAATCACCCACTCCGGTTAACAAAACACACCAACTCTCACGAACAAAAGCCACAGCTCTCAGTCCAATTGTATCTGCCTCCGTGTGCCTTTGTAGGCTGGCATCCCCCTTAATAATAGAACTTGTTAGGAGGAGAGTGGGTCAATGGGAATGGTCCTTTGCTCTTCCAGTACAGCCATACATATTTAGTGAAATAAGGCATTTAAGAGTTTAACGGGATCAGCAGGTGAGGTACATTTCACCCTTTGTCTCTACACTATTCCATGATTATATCATTCATGGAATGCCTCCCACCAGGAGAGAAGGAAATGTGGGTGTGAGTGAAAAAGACTGCATGTACTGTACACATACAGAAAACTACAAGGGAAGAAAGAAATGAGTGAAATGACTGAAACACAACAAGAACTACACCATCATGCATAAGTTACTGTGTGCCCCCTCTGTTCCATAATAGCACGAGTCATGGTGGTCACTGGAGTGCACACAATGGAAACAATATCTTTACATATTAAGAAAACCTTTTCTACCATTAGGTGAGCCACCTGAGAAAGGAAATAGCACAAGACCCACTTGACCAATTCCTGGCAATGGTAAAATCATTGTCTTTAATATTTAGTCCAAAGTGACTGCTATTCCTTTTCTCTCTTTTGTCTGAAGCTGCTTAATGGGAAGTGACAGCTTCCTCACCCTCATCCCAAGACCCACATGCAAAGTGGATTCTGGCAGGAAATAAAGGTGTTCATCTCCTATTTGGTCAAGACTGCTGTGTGTTAGTAACCCCATACAGCAGCCAAAGCAAGCTGAAGTGTCACATCATAAGCAGCCATCACTTAGCACACTGGCTTAATGGAAAACAAGTAAGTGCAACACTCTGCTTTCTCTTGTTCCTGTAATAACCAAAACAAACAAACAAACAAACAAACAAAACCAAAAAAAACAAACAAACAAACAAACAAAAAAAAGCACACAAAAAAAAACCCAACACCAAAATTCAAAACTACTAAATCACCAGAAAAAGTGAATCCAAAATTGATATTCAACTTTTGGAGACCTTTTGCATCCAAGGATGCCTCTTCTAATCACCCCTGATTCTTCTTATTTTCCAGACATCCTAGACATTGCCATGAGGAAACAAGTAATTGATTGGGGCCTCAAGCTTTAATGTATTCACTGAACCTTGGTCTATGAACAGTTCATATTCATCTCAATCAAATCAGTAGGTCATACCATGCCATCAGGATAATTACAGACAGAATGTATGAGATTTTTTAAATCCACTATTTTTTTGTGTAGTTTTAGTTTATATCAAGCATGAATGACAAGGAAGGCCCAAAAGGTGATAGTAAATGCTTAGCATAGTAAATGCACAGCAGAATACTATGATATTCTGACCCAATCCTGCTATTTTTAGTGAGTCAAAACACAGCTATTTTCAGTTGGAAGATTGTTTTTTCAAAGTTTTTTGTTTGCCCAAATAACAACTATGAGATTTTGCCCTATTCACATCTGAACCTAGAGGCATTTCATTACAATTTATAGCGAAACTCAGAGAGCAAATACACATTTAAAAGTATTTATAAAAGCAATCACTTCTACAGTCCACAATTTCCACACTTCAATATGGATCTTATTTCTTCACGTTTTGTTATTTACTTAGTAATTTTTGTTTATCTAAGAGTGCACTGCTCAGATGTAATATCTCGCTTTCCACAAGGCCCTGCTTCTTACCCAATTTTTCACAGCTAAGTTCAGTGGAGGAGAAGAAGGTCAATAAGCAACTCTCTCAAGAGTCTTTATATATATTCCAATTATTTTATGCATTTTTTTACTTGACAGTGTGAAGGTTTGATAATATGAGAGTTAGATAGACATACTGGAAACAGATGCTGGAGGCAAACTCCTCTGGGTCTGTGCTCTCTGGGTGCTGGCCATTGGCCAAATTATAAGACTCTTGTTCATCCATACCAAGAACAGTTCCTTTAGAAAATACTTACACCCACTAAGCTAACCCCCACGTATGTCCACAGTACATGTGTACTGGGTATCACACATATGGGAAGGCAGCAATTTAATCACATAGATTCATTCTTTAAACTTGCAAAGTGCACATGCACAGTATATCCCATGCTCTCACTGGGATGGTGCTTCTCTATGGCCAAAAATATCAGATGAACATTACACTCACCAAAAGTTCATTGAAGATTTTGGCAGCAAAAGGTGACACATCTAAGAGTAAGCAATAGAGTGCTGTTCACGTACCAATGAGCTCTAGTAAATAAGCCCTAATATTCAGGCTTATTAGCACAAAGGTAGTGAAACATCAATGAGGTCATACTGCTTGAGAACCTGTATTAATGTGCACTTGTGAAGGCTGAATGGTTGCATTTTGGTCAGCAGAAGCTAAGGCTCCAGCAGAAGCTAACAGTTCCTATTCCCTGCAGGAGGGTAAGACCTCACTCATAAATTGAAATTCAGCTGGACTGCTGCCAGCAGTTCAAAAGCAGCCACTGTCCTTTGATACATATGCTGCAATTGCCAGCACATGCCCTTGGCTGACACCAGTCAGTTAGGTCATTATGATTTATTGCCATGATTTCTTTTTCTGAGGCATTTTTAAACAGCTTCGTTCCTAAAACTTGTCCATTCCTTCACATTGTAATTTTGGGATACCTACTCTAAAATTGTCATGTAGTGGAATAGTATGGTATATGTTGGTGATTAAAGATAAACAAACTCCATATGTGGTTCAAAAGTTCAGCTACAATTTGAATGCTTTGGATTAGAAAGTGATAAAAGAGCAGAGGAAAAAAAAAAAGGAAAATACAGAATGAAAAATGCAGTTGAGAGGAGGTAAAAGAAAGTTGTAAATGAGCATAGAAGCAATTTAATTACCATATACAGCACACTTGTCAAATGCTACATTTCCATGCTTTGATGTCTGACCTGCAGCAGAAAGCTGTTCCTTCCAGAGAGTTTGGGTTTACTTTAGTGATTAAGCAGATACCATTGGATCCTCTGCTCTGGAATTCTGCCAGGTATAGCCCAGAGAATTTCACCAGTGGATTCCTGCATGGAGCTCAATAACTTCTTGTTGAACTGGGGCACACCTTTTAGGAAGACATCTGTTCCTGACTGGATCCACAGGTGAGTTGTTTCAATTACTAATTTCCTTTGTTGTTAAAATTTTGCATTTTATTTCCCATTTGATTTTGCCAACCTTTATTCTAACAGTCACAGATTTGTACCCCGATGACAGCTCATCTATCAGTTCAGCATTAGACAATTCATATGTTTTAATAGTTATTGGGAAGGGAACAATTCTGTCTTTGGAAAGACTTTACTTTAGAGGGGGCAAGAAAAACAGCCTTTAATAAAATCTCTTCTGTAACCAAAGAATGAGTCACAAACTACAGGGAGAAACAATACAGGGAGCAATCAGTAACAGCATTAGAATCTAGAGTGACAAGCTTGAATGTGTGCAGGCTGAAAGGCAGCTGCTGATGCACAACTAGAACACCCTCTCAATGATTTTTGAATGACTCAGCAATTCTGCACTGGACTTTGCAAATCATCCCTAAAATGGAAGGGATGAGGTGCTCAAAAATTGTCTATCACCCAGGCAAAGTCACTGTAGCAAAATGTTACCATTGTTACTCCTTAATGACAACAAAATGAAGTTTTAGTGTTGATCACTGTTGCTACTTTTAACTCTTATTTATTGCTACTCGCAAATATCCAAACAGCACTGTATCACCAGTGCCAGCTGCCCAGGAAAAAGAGTAGCACTAGGAGCTGGGAAGTGACTACATATGGACTCAGCGCAGCACTGATGAGTGAAACTCAGCTGGCTGAGGAAAACAGATGTGTGATCTTTTTGCAGAGTCAACCTACTAATGGCAAAATGGCTTGGCTGAGGAAGACCGTCTTGCTAAAGCTGGGTTTGCAGATATCAGGGGTTTTGAGGAAAATGGACAGTCTTCAGGGACACAGAAGACTGTTTCATGCATATGCACCCGAATCCATGGGGATACAACACAGCTATGGGAGGTATGAGTGCACAGATTCTGCCAAATGCCAAAAAGGGAAGAGAATAGAGAACTACCCAGGGGAAAAAGAAAAAACCCCACACATAATGTATGTATATGTACTATATACATCATATGCGTGTATGTATGTACTAGTTTAATCATAGTTAACACAGCATTTGCTTTTCATCACAAAAGGTGATTGCTTGCATTTTATATCTTACACATCTTTATTTGCTCTCCACTTGAGTTTTATTTCAAGTCCACCTCCTTTTCTAGTTTTCTAGTTCATTTTCCAGTGGTTTATATTGCACGTCAATGTCTGAAGAAAACAGGACTCGTTTGTTGTTAGAATTGTATAACAATCTAACCCATTGTCAACCAACACTCCCTATATATTCCCCAATTCTGACATTCTTAATCTGAGACATGTAAATGTGCGTGAAATGGAACGACACTTTTTGACCTTGCATGGAGAGCAGATATAGAAGTGATTTTCAGCCAAAATGGTTCACTTTTTACGCTGTGTATAAGGCATGAAATTAAAAATCACCAGAGCCATGTCTCAAGAACTAAGTTCAAGCTCTTTTGCATGCATCTACAATTTTGTCTATGAGAGACTGGCAGGCACATCACTGAGCACTGGAATGGCTTGAATCAATATATGTTTCTGACTGACAGATAGTCAACCACATAGTACAAAGCCACTCCACATAGAGCCTCCTAGATGTTGTACCATAGCAGCTAAGCAGCTATTCATGTTAATGTAGAAAAACAAAATGGAAAGACCAAATGTGAAAAGCTCTGTACAAGCCAATTACTGCTCTCTCTTCTGGGGGAACTCTCTCCAGAAGGTATAGTAGACCTTACAGGACGTGCTGCATTGCAAGCAAACTGTTGACTTTCTATGTGGGGATCACCAAAAAAGGATGACTGGATATCATACTGCAATTCAGCTTCTGCTCAGAGCACTTGTCAGATTGTGCTGGCTCACCCAGATTCAATTATGGACAAGCTGGCTTACAAGAAGATTCTTTATGAAGCCCAAATCGGTTATGGCAGATGAAGGGTCACTGGTGGAAAGCCAAGGCTGATGAATGGCAGACAAACGCTGACAAGCACCATACGTGCTTGTTTCATGATAGGCTCAAGGGGGTTTATGGATCAAGACAGAACATGACAATGCTCCTCATAACTAGGGATGAAAATATGCTGACCACAGATTCCCAAGGCATAAGGACCCAACAGTTTTAGTATTTGTTTGGCAAACCCACGACCACCAGTAGGAATGTGTTGGACTTACTTTTGAGGAAATTTGTTTGAGCTACCAGTTACAGCCAAATTAGAAATACAATAGCATCAATGTAAGATGGTAAATGACATCATGTCTTGAAACATAGAGCATGAGCTGGTAGGCTCAGCCTAAATGGTTGCACCATCTTATTTTTTGGTCAGATTTGGGATGCAGATATCACTTCACAGTATTTCAAAGATAGATACATCATCTAGGGATGGAAGGAGAGAAACCTCACAAAGAGCAATCTCATCACTAGCCTTCACTATCCAGTACCTTTCTCAGATTCTCCCCAGTCCTTTGAACTTCCATCTGACAAAGAGGAAAGTTCTGGACTGCACAGCAACTCTAAGGAAAGCACAAAATATTTTACACATATTTTGCATCTCAGCAAATGAAAAAGAAATGTTCAGGTTTTAATTAATCTAAAATGCAGTGCTCAGATGCGCTTCCATGACTATGCAAGAAAGTTTCAATCAGCATTAAGATAACTTTTTCTCTTTTTGAGCTGCCATAGGTTTGTTTATCCTATCAGGTTAACACAGTGCTCAACTGATGGAGAACTGATACTTCTCACTTGCCACATAGTGACCCTCTTTTTTAACATTCCTATATGCAGATCTAAACATCTGCCTCCTTAACTGTTCACTTTTCTTGTAAGAGTTTTCAACATCTGTGCCAATTCTGACAATCTGTTGCATTCAGGTCAAGTTTTCCACTAGACTGAAGATGTACAAAATTGTTTTGCCTACCACATTGTAAGTTGTGATGTTGTTTTAGAGCCAAATTTATCAGCTGGAGAAATTCTACAGCTCAAAGAATATTCAGCTACTTTTCTGAATACAGTGCTAAGACTAAATGATGATTTCTTGCAACATGTTGATTCTGTGCTCACAAAAGCACTAATAATGAAGATCTAACTGATGGTTCAAGCACAGTCTCCAGATGTGAATGCCTTACTAGCTCTTTTATAGATTGTGTTTAGCATGGAAAAAGGAAGTATGTTTGCCTAAGGAAGTGCAGCAAATACATACAAAAGGCATGCTTGTGCAAGTGCCACTTACTGGATAAGTCTCTTAAGATCTTAACTGCAAACAGGTAGCAATGCAGTGGTGATATGAGGAAAGGAATAGGATGGTTGAACAGAAAGGACATGTCCTTGTACAGTAAAAGACACATAGCATCAAAACCAGAATGGCTCAAATAATGATTTTTGGTATCAAAGAAATGCCTTGAAAAAGCTTACAAATAGCCCCAATGTTGTTCAAGATACCCTTTAAATTAGAATCTTAAGAATATTATGTGTGGATACAGTGCAAGAAACTAAAATACCCAGATGTTCTCTCCTCACTCAGCATGTCTGTAGTTGGTAAGCTCAAACAACAATTCAGCAGTGCATCCTTATCAACAAGCTTTTCTTTTTCCCAGACACACACTGACCTGGCATCTGAGACCACAGAAGAAAATTTTCAGATACACTATGTACTGCTTGCTGTGTACCTACATATTTTTTTAATGAATTGTAAACTTGATTTAGAGAAGAAAAACAAGCAATTTATGAAACCTATAGTTTAGCTATCACACAACAAAAACAATATGCAGGAATTAATGGATGGATGCATTCTTAGTTTAGGAATCTATTCCTTTGCCTCATCTGCCAGTCCTGTTAACCAAGGGAAGCTGTGAATACATTTCTTCCTTTGCAGTTCTACACAACTGTCACATTGGGCTGTGGATTCAGTTACAGTTCTTCCAAAATTTAGAAAATATAAATCAAAAGTTACTAAGTAAATAGCATTATACCTCTTAGAATCTGATCTTTGTGTGAAGCTTTGTACATGCAAACTTTGGATAATAGCCATTTACAGTCTAGTTTAAGAGGCACAGCTGGGATAAGTTTACCATATATAATAAAGTTATTAACTGTAAACATTGAGTCTACAGCAGATCTGGAATAGGATCTTCTGGATCTTCAAATACTTCTGAGTTCTATAGGAATAGGAATTTCATTATGAAAATCAATTGACAATTGTCCTTTTTCCATAGATGCTTGTCACAGCAATGCTGCTGACTTTGTCAGGCACCATTTTTGTCCCTCTTGCTGAGCTGTTTATCTGCTCTAGAACTTCACTCATCAAGAGGAGAAACAAGGATTCTGACATATATATCTAATACTCCCACAGCATGGCTTGTGCATATCAGACTACCAAATCAAAAAAATTATCTGTTAATGTGGGTATCATCTGTCCTAATCAGTGTCATGAATCTGACTGTATCCACCAGCATTGTGAGAAAGGGTATTCAATGATGCTGAAAGTCTAGAAAACAAAGGTGGCAATTATATATGAAAAACAGGTAGCAGAAGAGACATTCAACAACAAACAACTGAAGAGAGCCCTTAAGGTAAGGACCAACCCAAAATTGAAACTATACCTCTTGATAGCCAGTTTTGAATTTGGTACCCATCTTCAAATGTCTTTTTTTTAAGATTGGTTGTTAATTCTCACTGTGGCTATAATGTTACCACCATTGCCATGGTGTATTCAAGAGGAGTCAAAGAAGGACATCCTAAAGCAAATCTTAATTTCATAGCATTCCTACAAAATAATTTTAAGCTCATGGGCTTCAGGTGACAGCTTGATTTTGTGCAGTCACATCTATGCATACCCACCGACTCTAGCACACTTCATAAATGAATTCAAAAGGTACAAGGCAACAGTCAAGCCTGGAAAGTTATGCAGCTTACCAAATTTTTAATTAAGTTTCCTGGTGTGTATATTACTATTATTATTATTGCTGTAGTGTTATTTTTTATTGCCTATCACTACTAAGTTCTGGTGTCATGTTAATATTTACAGGGTACATTCAAAGAGAGCTGTGCTGTGCCAGACTCTATACACATTCATAAGCAGCTCACCCTGGTCCAAAGGACATTGAACCACAATTCTGGATCTTTCAAGGTTTGTCCTTCTCCTATATTACCTTGGTTTCACATTTCACTTTTCATTGGCCATTCCATCATTTTTCAAATCTTTCTGGTTATTTTACCTGTCAAGGAAATGTGCATTAGCCTTTAGCAGGAAAAGGCTGTGTACCTGTAAGTGAAAAGCAATTAAGTTAATAATGAAAACAGTCAAGGTTGGTGTAGCTCTGTCAGAAAAATGAGAGATTTATTAATGGTACATTGGTTGGGAAAGAGAAACCTTAACTCCTGTTTGGTTAACTTGTATATTTTTTGTACACATTTTGCTTTTGTAAGAACTAGGGAATGAAACTGTATTAATAGATGCCTATTAAAAGGGAAAATCTGAGTTTACAAACCCTTTGACCTACCAATCAATATTGACTAGTCCCAACTACACATTGAAATAAATGGAGTGTAAGCTTTTCCTGCTGCAATGAGAGAACACTTACACTTATGATCTGTGAAGTTTTAAATGAATTTGTGGTGGGTAGGTAAGAGAATAGCTGTGAACAGGTCATTTTGTCCAGCATCCTTACCCCATAGCAACTTTATAGCACGTTCTTGCTGCAGTTAGTTTAGTTATAGCTCTGTGCTAACAAAGTTATACATCTTTTAGCTCTGGAAGGTAGCTGCTGCGGTGATATACAGGCCTTTGAGATCTCTTTTCATTGCAGAACCTTCTTTCAACTAGCAAAGGAAATAACAGATCATTCCCTGCCCCTTTTCTAGCTCCCTTTCAGGTTCTAGCACAGGGTGATGGCTAAGGGATTGTTAGAAAAAGGGAGTAAAAGACTGAGGTGCACCACATAGTGTACTTCTTACCACTGAAAAATCTCATGAATGAATGAATGCATCTCATCAATCATCATCTGATCAATCATCTCATTCATGAATGAATGCAATCCAGAGCAGTATTGGAATCTCCCTGGCTCACTGCAAGTATTGAGCTTTCTCAATAAAAAGCAGTGCAAATATGGTATAGAGCCACCTCTCCCTTTCCACACTTAATTTCCTTTCTGACTTCTTTCTTGCACTGACATCAAGAAACAGGGACATGTTGCTGAAGTATTTATTACAATCCAAGACCACTTGAAATTAGAACAGACTCATAAATAAAGTGGCACAGGCAGATTCGGGGTAAGTATATCTGATTTACAGACTCCAATGCTATACACAGAAGTAGCCATGATTAGTAGCCACCTCAATTTAGTAGCTGCCTACTTACAGCACAGTTTATAATAGACTTTGCCTTCATTCATTAGCTGCTCTTGTTTAGTACAATATTTGCTCCTTTATCGCACATACCTTTAAGCAAAGCTGCAGGGGAAAGCAATTAAATGCAATCGAAGCAGGGCCTTCTAAACAAAGATATACAGGATGTTCCTTCTGCTAACGTAGCTGAAGGCCATGATTATAATTTATAACTAAACAAATGCCCATATGTATGACATTACAAGCTCTGAACCATGATGTGCAGGTAATAAAACTGTACAATCCTTATTTATGCTATGAAACAAGCTGTTACTTTTATTGCAAGAAGATAAACCCTTCTTCTGTTGCTGTATTCAGGTGCAGCTCACAGTGAGTCTAGCAGGATTTGGAAATGCACCACAGTGTCAGGTAAGAGCTGCTGACTTAACTATGCACTTGATTTTTAAGACATTATACTCATGGGAGGTATCAATTTTTCCTATATAATAATATAGGAATATATATATATAAAATACAAATAACCAAGCAGAGTGAACTGGTTTCAATACATTTTCTAAACAGTGCTTAGCCTTACATTACACATTTTCAACTTTCCTTTGCCCCACCTGGACCTCTGTGAAAGAAAATCTTCTGTCTCCTTTGTAGAGCATTTTGAGTTCAAAGGATACCAGGGTAGTGCAATATTAACAAGCAGTTGCATTACTACAAATTCATTGTCATCAATAAACACAATGAAACAAAGTGATACTAGAACTTTCAGTGGAGCACAGTATGTCCTGACTAGAGCTACCAAAAGGCATGGAAAGTTCTCTAGAAGGCCACACCAGTTTCTAAATTAGAGAAAATGTAGTATGAAATTTGTCTCTGCATTGTAACCACAAAAGAGGTGACTAGAGGAAACTAGGAAAAGTGTCAATGCAGTAGGGTTTTCTTAGCTGCTTGGGAGTGCCAATAGTTGCATGTTGGCATAACTCTGAGCTCTCTGGGTGGCAGTTGTGTGCTGGTTTGGGCTCTGCAAGGAATAAATTTATGCTCTTTTTGTAAGGCTTCAGACAGAATTGTCTGCTTCCCTACAGCAGCTGATAGTGTCATCTTGACCTTTAGTTTCAGCTCCATACCCTCTTATTACACCTTCATCCATCCCTTTTTCTATGGCTGACTGTCACTTTCACACGTTTTAAACCTGCTAACACTTTTCTGATCACAGAATCACAGAATTTCTGAGGTTCAAATAGACCTTCAAGATCATCAAGTCCAGCCTATCACCCACCACCAGGACATCAGCTAGACCATGTCACTTAGTGCCACATCCAATCTTTCCTTAAACACCTCCAGGGATGGCGACTCCACCACCTCCCTGGGCAGTCCATTCCAATGATCTGATCACCCTCTCCATGAGGAAGTGCTTCATATTATCCAATCTAAACCTCCCCTGGCGTAGCCTTAAGCCATGCCCTCTCATCCTGTCACTCGTTGCCTGGGAGAAGAGCCCGACCCCCACCTGACTACAGCGGCCCTTCAGGTAGCTGTAGAGAGTGATAAGGTCCTCCCTGAGACTCCTCTTCTCCAGGCTGAACAACCCCAGCTTCCTCAGCCTCTCCTCATAAGACTTTCCCTGCAGTCCCTTCCCCAGCCTCATCGCTCTCCTCCAGCACCTCAATATCCTTCTGGAAGTGAGGGGTCCAGAACTGCACACAGTACTCGAGGTGAGGCCTCATCAGTGCCGAGTACAGGGGGACAATTACATCCCTAGACCTGCTGGCCACACTATTCCTGATACAAGCCAAGATGCCATTGGCTTTCCGTGCCACCTGGGTACGCTGCTGACTCGTTCAGCCAGTAATCAACCCGTACTCCCAGGTCCCTCTCTGACAGGCCACTCTCCAGCCACTCATCCCCCAGTCTGTAGCACTGCAGGGGGTTATTGTGGCCAAACTGTAGGACCCTGCACTTGGTCTTGTTAAACCTCATATTATTGGCCTCAGCCCATCGACTCAGCCATTACCTTTCATTTCAGTTTCTGCAGAACAGCTGTCGTGAGGAACCAATACCATTGCATTTAGCAATTAAATTAATAAAAGAATATTAAAATTACAGTAGTAATGAGTAAAAAACTATATAAGACTTTAGCAGTGTCAGAAATCCCAAATTTCAGTAAAAATCCGCAACCCTAATGAATTAATATTCATCCTGGAGCCCCAGAACAAAATTTGAGTTGTTTGCCATCCAGTCACAACTTTGCTTTTTGTCTAACCAATTATTAGTAATTATTTTTTCTGGTGATGAGGGATATTTTGTAATTTTATTTCATCAGTTTCTAGTAGAGCAAAGAGGACATGTAATTTGGTTCCATTTTTTCATCTCTAAAGACATGGGTAAGTTTTCTGTGGATGCAGAATCTGAGCTTATGACATAAATAAATTATTTTCTCCTGTAAAAGTGATAGTAAACAAAAGCCAAATTCTTACTGATCTGCACCTCACATTCACCACAATGGATCATAGAACTGGTATCCAGAATCTGAAATGTAAAATACATTTCTTTAGCATTACAATTGTAGAACTAAGCTTGAATTTAGACAGCAACAAAGCATATGTCACAGTTACCTGTCAGCATGTGTGGACAGGTTGAATAAAGCTTTAGAGGTGACAGCTGCTCTACTCTTCTTCTCCATTACAGCCAGATACACCCCACAACTCTGGAGTTGTGCCACATGTCATTTATCCAACATGCAAACTACAAAATTTTTGTGATGAGAATTGCCCTGCTCCTGGCATGATGTGATAGGACTTCCTGCTACACCCGCCTGTACTCAGTTCAGATCTCCATCTTTCATGGAGAAAAGTTTGAAACAACTTGAGGATCAGTTAGGAGGCAATGGAGCAGCCAGGAAGATGGCTTATGAAGCAATCTACAAGTTATCACACATTTAAGAATAAGGAGATTCTATGTTGAATTGCTCAAAGAGCAGAATTTTAGGAGACAAATCATAAAGGTCTTTTGCAAACAACTGAAGGCAACACAATCTGCAAAAATAATAACTGAAAGAAACAAAATCTTTATACATTTTATGTCCGCTACCATTCTTAAATTCAGGACTGTAGATGTGCACGCTTTGGTGACAGCAAGAAAGAGTGAGAATGGTGAACACACTCTGCCAAGAGGACAGTTTAAGAGAGTAACACATTCTGGAATTACCAATATCTAGCATAGAACTGAATGCTACTTAAAATGATTCAGTTTTGCCACAGTGCCTTCACTGAACCTAGCAGCTGCACATGAACAGATTACAGGATCTGATTAATTTATGTGCTTGAGATTGTTAGAAACGTAGGTAAAACCAAACTGAGTAAAAATGCCCAAATACAACCCATTACAATGTCCTAGTAGTGGTAAATGCAAGTGGTGGAAATTGTGTTTTGCAATGTTTCTCCGTATCCTCACACTTCTTTAGACTACATGTGGCAAAAATATCTATTTGGAACAAAACCAAATTAATGTAAAAAAAGATAGGATTTATAAAAATACTTCCCATTAAAGCTCAATATTTCCAGAGTACAGAAAATTTTCACATACAATCATCTAGATTCCTTTCAGTAGGAAATTTCCCATTGGTAGTCATGGAAGCAAGACTGGATCCTGAATTATGCAGAACATTTGCATTCTTCATTTTAGTAATTGTGCAAAGTTCATGTATTTGGCTAAGTGCCAACTAACAGCCATGAGAATGTGGTGACCGAGCGGAACTGATGCCATGGACTGGCACAGTCATAGGTGATTACCATTACTATAATACACAGACAGAAAAACTGCCAGTTATTTCAGACTCCCCCCTTCTTCTCATCAAAAGGAAAAAATCTTAAATGCTCAGGAATGGAAGACAGGCTGGTAAGCCAAGCCAGTTGAGGAAAAGGTCTCTGGAACCAGATTTTTAGCTACATAAAACAGCTGTCATATATCAAAGTCAAGATGTATTGAGGCAAGAACCACCCAAAGGCATTGCATTTTAAGTACTGAAGAATGAAATGTCCACAGACTACAGCATGTGCGCTGTATGTAATAGCATTTCTGAGCTGGGGGAACTGGATTCATGTACATGTAATTCATCAATCTAAAATGTTAGCAATGCTTTACCCACCATCAGAGGCACTGTACCTTCATGGGGCTTCTCTGCAAACATCTTGGTCTTTCAGTGAGATTTCCAGGATACTATTTTCCTCAAGACCGTGCAGACCTCAAGATCTATGCATCACCCAGGAATTAGTTTTCTTAAGTAGCTTTGTGATGACCAGTGTCATGGCCTGACTCCAATGAAATTAATTCTATGGCCCTTTTTTAATCCAATAAAAATCTACTCATCCCAGCATGGACTCACAGATCATTTTAATATAAACATTTATGCTAGTATAATTAGTATTATTGATATAAATTAAATGAGAATTCTACCATTGCTTTTACACAGAATAGTGATAGAATAATGAAAGCCAGTGAGCATTAGAACTTCACAGAATATCTTTGAATTTTAAGTCTGATGTAGGTCATAGTTGTTTTAAAAGGACATGACAAGAGAAAATTTGTTGATGTAAAAAGAATTTACTTTCTTTTTGTTTCATTTCACATAAGTAATTTTTCATTTCCACATGCTTAATTACATATGAAGAGAATGGTTAACAAAATATCACATTATTAAATGCCCTCATGTGAAAAGTTAAATCCTTAACAGAAGATATAAGTTTAATTTCCTACTTAAATACCTGCATGTCTCTACTCAGCCTCTACCTTTTCTGATACAGACTAGTGTATATTTTTACTAGTGTGACAGAAACCTCTAGTACATCACTGTATTTCTGTATTATTAGAAACATCACAATGTGATTAGAATTATATGTTCTGTCCTATATTTAATACCTACTCAATTAACAGTTTGTTGAATTCTTTTTCAGCTGTACCCACCTTCCCTGGAGAAGCTGCATGTCCCTTTTCCAGTTCCACATGTCCTCAAAAGTCAAACTATTTTCATCTCAACTTTTTTTTTTCCTCATTTTTAAGGGACAACCATGCCTTTTTCACCTGTCCTTCCAATTACCACTCATCGTACAGACCCTTCCTTTTCCAAAAGACCAGCTGACAGCCACCTCCTACTTCAGTGCCAGCAAGAGCAGTACGTCAGCAGCCATGAGGAAAGATGAAGCTTCTTTATAGCAGAGAAAAATATCCTCAACCACTTTCAACTTCAAAGAGCACAAGGAACAATGTGTAAAATTGTAATTTATTCTAAACAAAAATTCAAATATATTCAAGAAGTAAGAATTCATTAAGTTTATGAAGCTTGAGAAGCTCAAAGTGTTATTCTATTCTGTCTGGCAAAATGTCTAAAACTAGACACGAGATTTTATTCAAACTCTATTTTAATTTCTCGTTAATTCCTAAAATAATAATGGATTTATTTTATTGGCTTTCCAGATAAATTATCACACTCAAAGCTTTATTTACTGCATTTTCTGTATAAGGTAAAGGCTGAATTCTTCATTTAAACTCAAGTGCAGACCCTAGCTATAAGATCACCACTAGAACTTCTGGAAATCTGTATGGACAGATTTACTGGTGTGGAAAAACACATACTATTGCACCAAAAATTATCAGGGCCTTAAAAAATTGGTACATTCTTGAAATAACTTTCTGAATAAACTGCAGCATCTTTGTAAGAGGTGGAGCTAAACCAGCCCTTTATCTTAAAGTTCTTGCTGAGAGAAAATATTAAGAATTATGATTTCTTTAAATCAAAAGGCAAGTGCAAATATGCAATAAGTGATATATCACAAGTACGTGATAAGAAAGAGGGTTTCCTTGTCAAGTACTATACAAAAGAATATCTGTGTTTATATTAGGGATAGCTACCTCTCAGCAAAAAAGGCAGCATTTGGTTATGGGAGTAGAAAATATTCCTCTGACAGATTAATTATTTTTGAAGCAACAGCAGCAATGACCTGATTAATATATGGAGCTCTCTATCCCTATGCTTCTATAATGGTCCTATTAAGTAAATTCCATTTCCGTGAAAAGATTCAGACTTACTGAAAGGTCTTTATGTACTTATAAATGTGTCAACAAGAGACAGGGAGGTAAGGGTTCCTAAGAGGTATTACTGCAATGTATATTTAATAATGAAATTTGTTGGTGAAATAAGCCAAAGAAAAAGTATAGAAGTCTAATGGGCTTAGCTTATCATTCAAAAAAGCACACATTTCCAGTTGTAGCAAAGATATGATGGATGCATTCTATAATGGAGTACCACAGCTAGCAAGGACAGAGATGAATTTACCTGTTTGCAAGGGAGATATTTTTACAAATAGTTTTGTCCATGAGCATGAACTCTTCTCTTTGACAAACCAATCCCAATTACCATAGTCACCAGTTTAAAAAAAAAAAGAAAAAAAAGAAAAGAAAAGAAAAGAAACAAAAAACCCAAACCAAACAATCTATCTTTTGTCTGGATTGTTGAAACACTTGTCTGCTTCAGGAACCCTGTACTGAATATTCAGAAAGGGTCATTGATCGCCTAAATCACAAGGTATTGCTAGTGTTCTGATCCTTAACTGGATTAGTGAAACTAGAAAGTGATAAATAGCAAAACCCCATCTCCATTCTCCATTTGGATATTTTCAATTTGTACTGAAATTAATTAATTTTAAGATTTTCAATTAAGGTGGGGATTCACAGACTTCTGGGAGCTGTTCAGAGTGCATACATTGGGAATTTTATGTCCTCAAAATTAATATAAATCAAACTCAAAGCTTCTACTCACCAAAATAACTTCAAATCAATCTTGTTAATAGTTGATTAGCCATACCAGCTAAACAGTTGTAACACAGTGCTAATTATTACACTGGAGAGCAGAGCTGACTGAAAGTGGAAATCAGAATTTATAGGATTTAAAGATGCAGTACATTGGTGAACCCCTTTGACCAGTAGTCATTCATACACTCAGATTATATGACAAGTGGCTTATAAGAAACGATTCGAGTGTCAGAAATGTGTCATGTGTTAGCATGCTATGCTGTTTAATATGTTTATCACTTCTGTTACCTCAGGGCTCATTGTCTAAGGAAAGGAAAAAAACCTAGTTTGATGTAGTAAAATGGCAAGGGTGTATTTATGTAAATGCATCCTTCTCGTGAAACTTCCCATCACACAAGACAAATTACAGTTTATGTTCAACTTGAGACATATGATAAAATATCCGAATATTTTACAGTTATGCAATTATTTTCACCTGGAAGAATCTAAAGGGATGGTGTGAAGTAGTGGAGCGCTCTGGGACAGGGTTTCTTTAAGTAAATATATCCTATATTTCTGTAGAGAATTACCTCACATTTCAGAGTTCTATATTAATACTAAATCTTGAAAAAAAATTGTAAAACTTTACTGGTATGTTAATAGACTTCATCTTCCAAATAGGTGCTAGATTTGTATTTCTTCTTACAAAATGCAACAAGTCCTTTCAGATTCCTTCTGAGATGAAAAGAATCAATGTTCATCTCTGGAAGTGTGAGAAATTATCCTTTATCTGTAAATAAAATATCTACATATTCTAGTGTGAAATTAATACATCACCACTACATAAAATGTATAATTCATAAACTGATACCCAGACAGATGCAGCAGCCATGAAAACTGAGTCATCTGCAAATCATCAGCATATATCTGGAAAACAAGTGATGTCAACAATCCCATAGATGTTGAATGTTGGTGTTTTTTAAGTAAAAATTTCACTGTGTCTACCTGCAATGTAAGATTTAAAAATAGAGATAATACTTAGAAAATAAGATATACATTCTTTTTGAGAATAGCCAGCAAAATAATTATTATGTATAAATGGGAAGCAAATGTTACAGACTCTAGAAAGCAAACAGCTATATACCATGAAAATAATTACGACTCTATCTCTTGGAAAATAGTAGAGGCATATACTGAAAAAATTATGCATCTCATAAGTGTTGCTGAGAGCAGAATTTGGGAAATCTATGATGAACAAACCAGGAGGTGGTGAGATATAATATAAGCAGACCCTCAGAATCCCCATTTACTTTTAGTCCTTCTTTGCTGTGGACCAGAATGTGAAAGGCGAAGGATCCTCCCCCTGAACATTATGGAGGTTATGTATCATAGATAGGGTCACAAAGGGCAGATTGCAGGCGTGGGAAAAGAGTGATCTGTTGGATAGATACAAAGCAGCAGCAGGAGCAGCAATATCGGCAATACACTCAAGTTTTCCAGGCTTCACTTGCATTGACAGTTTCAAGGGTAGAGTGGGGGGGGAGCACTTTTTGTTTGCTGCCAGCTTATATCCTTAGCTTCTTTTCTGAAAGTGCTGAAGTATGCTTTCTTTAGTGTCACACAGGATGAGGGTTACTGTGCTGTGGGCACCTGCTAGATAGAAATTTGAGAACCATTGCTACCACACCCCAAATCTATTTACTTGAATCAGCCTCGTGCATTTGCAATACATCACTGTAGGAATTTTTATCCTATTATCCATTATTTTAATTATTGTTCTGTACTGGGAATACTTAATTATGCATTGTGAAGAACTGTAAGTTAAAAAAAAAAAAAAAAAAAAAAAAAAAAGACATTTTAAACAGAAAAGGATCTTGATTATATGTTCCAGGGTCTACTGATGCTAAGGAATGCTACTGTTCTGGACAAGTTGTCAAAAAAATAAGATCCTTGATGATTTCCACTTATTGGTTAAGATTACTCAGTGTTATAACCTTTCCTCAGATTTTACAGGACTTCATCTCCAATATTAAAATATCTATTCTCTCATATTCCCTCATTTTCCCTCACCCCCTGTAAGCTTTTCTAATGATCTATTTAGATTTTTAACTTCCCTAATCCTCAGAGTAGTTAGATTATCCTCAAGTCTTTGTTATTCATGGCAAGTGCTTCACTCTGACAATGAGACTGAATGATCAGCATCCACAACTCTTAAGAGCTGGAAAGCTGGAAGCAGAATTTAAACTGGGCTTTGGGACCAACCCCAAAAGAGAACATGTCATGTCTGCAGGCCCTATAGCTAGTCAGTGAAAACCTCGCCAGGGCTGAATCTGGAAAATCTGAATCTAGAAACAAACAGACTGAAGTGGCACAGCCTCAGCATGCAATATTTTAAGTTAAAATGCATTCTGAAGGGTTCTTTCTTCTGGACAAATGCACAATCTTGCTGTGAGGATGGCTGAAGCCATGGAACATATGACATGCACCACAGAAGAAAAAGATGTACCATATGAATTTGTGGCTTAGTTTAATTGTCAGTAATTTAAACAATGCAAAGCCAGATACCCTAAATACAATTTTATAAACAAACAAACAAAAAATATCCAAAGCAAGCTACTCTGTGCAACATATGCACCTGAAGAAGGAACTGAGTGGATTTGAGAGAGTGTGCAATAGATGCTCACTGTCTGATGTAATGGACGTCGCAGCCACAGACCGACAATGAGGGAACAAAAATGTCTTGTGTCTGCCATGGCTGGAGCACCAGTGTACAGAGATCGCAGCAGGAAAAGAAAAGGCAGTGCAAAATGCCTCTTGGTTTTGTAGCTCTTTACAAAGATCGCTTTCACATTTCAGCTCAGTGCCAATGGCCTCACATAACCGTTCAAAATACAGCCTGAAAGGCAATTGACTTTGTTGACTGACCCTCAGAGTGTTCCCCCAAAGCATTCCTACTCATCGCTAAAGGAAAAAGCTGACGCGATTTGCAGCATCTTCACAAAAGCCGCAGGAGACAGATGCCTCATTCTCCTCTCAATCACCTAAGGCTGTATCTAGAAAAACCCTTCTCACACCCATTGCTCCTGATCCCGCTTTGCACGCCAGCTGCCAGTCACTGTTCTCATGGCTTCAAGCAGCCCCGGAGCCCGTCAGCCAGTCCCTGGCAAGCAGCTTTGCTCGCAGATTCGCATCACGCCAGGAAACGGGACATCTCCGCTGCGCCCTGAGTGCGCTGTGGTCCCGAGCTGTCAGCGCAGCCTCTCTAGACACTGACAAACCACGGGAGGTGAGGTCTCGATAGGAATTTCAGTAGAAGTTGGGTGGCTTCGGGGTACTTGGGGCATAAAAGAGCCTTTATGCCACCTTCAAGCGCAGCCACAAATGAGGGCCTGGATCTTTGCACGGGACTGAAACATAAAAAGAATGTTTTAAAAGGATGCAAGTGCAAAGAAGCATTTTTTACTGGCTTGTCCTGTTCTCCCTGCCGCAATCTCCACACGTTGGCATGCTGGCTTTGACAGATGCAAAACATTTTTTGTACCTTCATTCTTTAACACTCAGTGATGGCACACGCTACAAGAAACACCGTGAATGTATTAATCAATTACACTCAAATATCCAACTATTCCTCAGAGCAAACAGATGTCCCACAAACTTGTCACTGCATGTGGCAGGTTGTCTTTGCAAAGAAAGTAGTTTAGTTGCTTTTACTGATATTATATAAAGAATTGGCAGTAGAAGCTACATGTAAGGTTTGAGGAATAAACAGGAATTGGTACCTTTGGGTAAAAATAATTTGCAAGGCATCTTTAATAAAAAGATTTATATATAGTTTAATACTTTCCCATTTTTTTAATATCTACGCAAGATCAGGTGCTGACCAGGTCTTGAAGTCTTAATCCCAAGAAACGAAGAGATAAATATGCAAGAAATTGAATTGATATACAGCTTTGCTCTGAAAAAATGACAAAAAAAAAAAAAAAAAAAAAAAGAAAAAAAAGACAGAGCCTCTTGGAGTCTAGTCTGCTGTTTGTTCAAGCAACCAGGTCATAGTAACTCCTTTACATAGTTTTGTCTTAAAAGATATTAGAAATACTTTTGTCCCTACACCTCTTGAAGGAAAGCTGTTCCAGAACTTAAGTTCGACATCTAAAAATGTCCTTCTAGTTTCTGAGTTTAACTGTATTCATGATTGCTTTATACTCTTTTGTCCTTTTGCCAGCATTGCTCTTTAGCTTCAGCACTTCTTTTGCTTCCTCAGTCATTTCCCATACATGATCTTGCAACTTAATGGTCTCCAAATGCGTGACCTTGCACCACATAGCAGTGAATTTCATTTGATTTGGACTACTCCAGGATCTAAGTTCATCCAGTTCTTCCCATCTGACAGGCTGCTATTATTCAGAGTTCTGTGATCTGTATATTTTACGAGTACACATCTCTTTTCAGGACAATAATATTAATAAAAATAACAACAAGAAAAAAAAGATTAGTCAGAGCAACTGTCTTTAAAAATTGTCCTGTAACCTCCCCCTTCAAATGAAAATTTCCAGTGTTTCTTGACCTTTACATCATTCTTTATTTGCTTTGCGACTTTCTAATAAGCATTATCTCTAATTTCCCTAAGAGATGCCAAATCACATACACAGATACAGTCCAGCTAGAGGACTCCAAATGCATTTTGTTATATAGAAAATGAGTGATCTTACCAAAGATGTCCCCGTGGATTTAACCTCAATGTATTCCATCAAATCAGTGCTGAGCAGTGGCCAAAAAGACAAGTTGCTGAAAGATTGTTTGCAAAAATGCCAGGTGTTATATTTTTTGTTCAGCCCAGTTCACCCTCATTGCTCATAATGCAAACCTCTGTTAGTGGCACGTGTGACATCATTGCCAATGTTTGCCACTGCTGAGCTAAATCAAATTCCATCACCACCTGGACCTGAGTAACCCTATTTAGCTCCGCAGCTACCCAGGGGCAGAGGACCTCTCCATCTTCCCTGTCTTTAAATTCACATTGTATCAAGACGCAGCATATGCTGTAGTAGTTAGAAAATTGCATTTTAACAGTAAGCTCCAAAAAGAACAAGACGTTCAGTCAGGGAAGGGACAAAATGAAAATGTGATCTCTTTTTCCATGTTCATAACGATATTCATGAAGAATTGAGCCAATAAACACAGAGTTTCACATCATCACAGTGTCCATGGTGTGAAGGACTCCCATGAACAGTTATCTCCTGAACTATGCCAGTTTGATTTGTCCTAGGTACAACTGATTCTTCGAGATAGATCTTCTTGGGAAGAATTTAGAAATAAAGAGGGATCGGGTGATAATGAAATGTAGTATTACTGTACACAATGATTGGCATCTCAAATTCTTCTATTCTGTGGCACAGCCCCATGAGCCAAGAAGATGCTCCATCTCTAAAATCACTCTGGTCTGTATCCTAAGCTTCTGTGCAAGACAGAAGTAACATGACAGAATTAACACAACAGAAGTTGAAAAGACTTAAAAATTTTTCCTGTTTTGGGAACTTCCTAAAGGCTATTTTGTCTACAGTTACCATGTGTTTGGCTTTATTCATAACATCTAAAGATGAATGCATACAAACTATATTATCAGAGTTCTGCTAAAACTCTCTGAAAGTTCAAATCATCAGTGCACACAAAAGCAAGGTGCACTTTGACCTTAGCAATGCATACCGGTAAAGAAGTTCATTAATTTAAAATGAAAGTTAGAGTAATTCAAGTTATGCTGCTTTTTTTGTTGTTGTTTCTTTAAGAGAAATCAGTTGTACATAATTCATGCTTTGGAAGGGAGCAATGTGTTTATGTCACATTGCCTATTATAAAGTTTCTGCAAATGAGCATATAAACTTATAAAATGTATGTCATTCATTTTGGTAGGTTTGGGTTTCATGCTCTCCTTGTGAGAAAAGAATTTGTCAGTTCCTTATTAGAAATGTATAGAACCATTTGTTTTAACTTGGCTCTCTGAACTCTAACCCTAACCCTGACAGAAGCTTGGGGTTGACACCCCAGTGCTATGGGTGACCCCTGTGAGAAAGGAAGGTGTGGAAGCAACACTGTTAGTGCAGTGCCATGCTCCTCTTGTCATGGTTTTTAACTTGTTTAAAACAAATCTAGTAAGAATTTATCTAAGACATGGCCCCTGTCCTTTCCAGAGCTGATTGTATCTGAAAGGTGAACAGAACTTTAATCTTACCCATATTGGGGTTTTGGATTACCGATCTCTCAGGCATAACACAGTAAATACAAGAAGAAGAGTTTTAGGAAAACCAAAGCTGTCTGAGATACAGGATAAATTACAAGAGGTGGAGAAATATGAAAATATTATAGAAGAAAAAGTAAAGATAATTGTGGGGTTTGTTTTAAGGGAGTCTCAAGAGCCTGAGGAAGTTGAGAACATAAGGCACAAATCTGCATGAAATCTGTCTTTGTGAAGATTTGAGTTCACATAACAATTTCATAAAGACAAACTGGAGAACAGTGTACGGAATATAGTGCTTCAGCCCAAAGGAAATAACTGAAAATTGCAGATGCTTTTCATTCCTTGAAATCTGTATTTGTGTTTGTAAGGTTATCTGCATTCCAAATGTGCAGATTTTTATTTTAAAGGACTTGTATTTCTGCAAAAACCAACAATAATTTAAAAATATTAATTTAAGAGATATCACAACAGATGCATTTATTTGTGGTGCATACTGTGAGAAACTTTAAACCCTAATAATGTGAACAATAAATAAATGAAAAAACAGTATCAAACCACTAAACAAACACTGACAAGTTAAATAAGAAACATCAAACTATATAATGACTTCTTTTTTCTATTTTTTCAGTAAAAATAAAATAACAAGTAGAAAGAAAGAAAAAAAAAGAAAAAACAAAACAAAACAAAACCAAACCCCACAGTAATCAGAACGAATAAAGGCTCTGTTCATCCTGTGTCAGAACAAAAGAACACAAGAAATGTCAGAGTAGAAGAGAACATTTTGACCCATCACAACTAATATCTTGCCTTCTAATACTTCATGATACTTGAGAGGAAATACTCTGGCCTTCTCCTTCATTGTATAACCTGTGGGATGGAGAGATGAAAAAATTCTTCTGTGTGTCCAGACAGCTGTACATTTTAACCCTGAATTGTAAGGCTGCTTTTGAAATTGCAATCTTTATTCTTGTCTATGCAAATTACTAAAACTTTTTAGGCATAACTATCTGCCTTAAGAATGTTACAATAATAGCAAACTACAGTGGTTAAAATTTTATTGTATACGTATACATCACAGTCAAACTGATAAAGGCCATTGGTTTATTTCAGAGGTGAAATCCTCTGCAGTACTGAGACCAGTGTGGAGATGGTTTCATTCTGAGAAAAGCATGGAGATGGTTTCATTCCAGACTGAGAACACTATCATCTGATTTACAATAGGCAATGTGCTGAGTGCATAATATAGAAAATGTAGAATAATTTCCTAAGAAATAATTGGTAACTTAATTGTACTATAAAAATCAATAGTTGGTCATTTAATGGCATTACTGGACAGAGAAGAGTATCTATCCTATTTTAAGTTCCCACTGGTCATCCAGTTCTTCCTTAATCCTTTTCAAAATTTCTCTGAATCAAAGAAGCATGAACAAACCATAAAAGACCTTAGATGAAATCTTCTAGAATGTAAAGCTGAAACAAAACAATCAGTAGATCAGTATTGTTTGGGGCATTTGAAGACTATAATTATTGTAAAGCACCACAGCAAGTACAAAGAGAACTTTTTTCTCTTGAATATAATTTACCAACCTTAAGCATAGATTGCACTCTATCAAACCATGGCAGGTTTTCACTTTTCCTGTACTGCTTTCATTGCTAATATGTAACTTTAACAAAGTACTCGGAATGAAGGGCATTAGCACATACGCTGCATAAAGCTGGTGGGTCTTTCAGTTAATGAAATTTACTGCCTTTGTTCAGATATTGTCACATCTACTTTATCTGTAAAAAGATACCTGTTGTCTCATATTAAACAAAAGCAAAAAAGAGGAACCAATTAATACTCTTTTTATCTCTGTGCTGGTTGTCTTTCTTCATCCAAGAATACTGGCTAACTATCTGGGCATTCTCATTAAATACATCTTCATGGTTTTCAGGGTTTAAATGCCTTCTCTGAACTGAAATTTGGCCAAGTGATCACACGGGTGGATTCCTATAAAGCCTGACAAGACATAAGTAGCCAATTTTCCAGTTTCCAGTATTACTGTCTGAACACTCAATGCTTTCTGGAGTGCTGCAGCGCATTTATTTCACAGAAAGAATAAGATTTTTTTCATGCTTCATGAACAGCATTAGTCTGGTGATAGCAGGATACTAATGTCTGCTTTTATCTCAGCACTCTCCAACATGGTGTAAAGCAAAGACAGATGCAGAAGGAATGCCTCCGCAGCTTTCCCATCCCTACTGCATCTACATCCAGCCCCTTAACATTCTCTTTGACCGTGACCCTCCCTAGAGTTCCCTTACAAGTCTGAGCAGTAAGATTGCAATAGCATTGAGGGGAAATTTGGCAGAAGTCTCATCTTGGAAGTACACACCCCAGAAATCAGCCCAGCTATGTTTTTTTGTAAGTATCCACAATGTTCAAATAATGATTCTTACAGAATCTGTACTCATAAAAAATTTGTGGGTCTTAGGAAAAGAGGTTGTGAACTGATTCTCAATTTTAACATATTTACCCAAGAACTGTCCTCCAAATTGCTGTGTTTTATTAATCAAAGGTGTTACTCTGAAAGAAAAACCTTAAACTGATGATGGAGAGATTACATCCATCTCTCAAAGAAATTATTCTGTTGTAGAAGATCAAATACAGACAGCCAGGATAACTAATCAATACCACTATTTTATTTATTTGAACAATATTTGCATCAGACCAAGGTACAAATAAAAAAGATGAAATCCAGAGTTTATGTACATGGCTGAAGGAGGAAGCATTCTGCTGGAATGTTTTCAGAGATTCACAAATGGGAGGGGCTACAATGCTGACCATGCAGTTAAATTACATTAAATGATGTAATCTTGGCAAACACACTCATAGGAAGGTCACCGGCTGAGGAGAAATGCTCAAAAGAAATGCAGATTGGCCTGGCACTGGGGCAAATATGCCTCAGCTCCATGGCAGCTGTTACCAAGTGGAGGCTAAGCAGGCAGCAAGGCACACCATGTCTCCCTTCCCAGTAAGTCAAGAACAGCAAGAAGGATCTACAGAAAATGTCATAGGATGCCTGGGTGTCTTCCTTCTTAGCTTAACTAGTATTTATAATTTATAAAGCTCTGAAAAGGTAACATGGTATTTTATGAGACACGGTATGAACAAGAGATTTCCAAACTCCATAAACTGACAGTCTAAAAAGGCATAAACCAAAGCAATTCAGAACAATACAATACAGAACAGACTGGCAAATGGGCATTAGAACTGAAGTGGAGCTTTGACCAGAAGGGAAGGGAGGCCACTTGCCATACATCAGCTGACACGCTGCTTCAAGTGTGAGCAAAGATATGCAATAAAGCAAAGTCAGGAAGAGATGAAGGAAATTACAGCCCTATTCCTATGGATATAAACCCAAGTTATCTCACTGGGGGTCCTTTATAAATGTCTGGGTTTAATATCACACACAAAATACCTAGTAAACATTGAATGCATTCCTAAATTCAAATATCTAGTAAACACTGAATACTCTCGTAAATTAAATCAATTCAGTTCCCAGCATGATGCTACTAACATCTTGGTATTTTAATTTAAGACAGGAGACATAACCACACCTTGTGCTTAGGGTATTTATGAAAAGAAGGGATGTTCATGTGTTCCTATTTCCTACTCCAAGATTCAGTAAAAACCACTTCACTGAAATACATTGTAACATGTAAGGGGTTAGGTTCAGAAGATAAATTGTATTAGAAGATAAACATATGTGAGTTCCCAGTGTTCCCCAAATTACTACCCAAGCATTTGTTGAACACTCATCATACCTCTCCAGGGCTTTACTAGATGTGCACAGCACAGCAGCCTAAAGTGTTTAGCCAAAAACCCCACATAAGCCAGCAGCTCAGGTACCAACAGCAACTGATCTACAGACATAACCTTGAAGAAGTCAGTATAACAAACATCTTGATTGTCTGATCATTACTTTTACAGTGTTTCCCACATTATCATAATTCCAAACCAGACCTTGGAAGTACAATGGGCTCAGGCCGTAGATAGGCCAAATTTAACAGCATAACATTCCTTGCTACCTTTACATTACCTGCAATTTTTGAGTCATGGTGTCGACAACAAATGATATGGGGTTTTTTTCTGTAATACAGAAAGGAACTGAGGAAAAAAAATTCCCCTCTCAGCATGTCTAAAAACAGTTTTCTCCAGCAGCTGGCAAAGGTAGGACTTATGCAGCCCAGTTTTGCCTTGAGCAGGCAGGTGGCTGCTTCCACATGTTACACTCACAGCTGGCTGCTTCATATACCTTTATAACTTCAGGCTATTCAGCCTGAATCTCAGTTTTTAACTGGAATTTCTTAACTCTGCAGGCCTTAGCATAACTCCTATGACAAAGGATTCAGGCTTTTTAGATAGAGTTATGTGTAACAAATTTCATGACTTCAGGTTAAACAGTATATCAGGAACTTCATAGTTTCTGTTGGCTACAGAACTCCCCAACAGGTTTTAACCTTTCCTTTGCTATCATCACCTCTCTTTTGTCCTTGTTCTATTAACTGCTTTATTTAATAACCTGTAGCTCAGTTTTAGTATTATTGTTTTCCTTATCACCAGTACCCAAGAACTCTAATCAGTGTAATCCACTGTATGATAAAACTACACAGGGATGTGATTTCTTTGAAAATCCCAAGGTAAAATGAGAAAGTTAAATAAATCTTATAATTGATTTAACTCATTCCCTTCCTTGGAGAAAACAGTACCTTTCAGGAGCAAATGGACAGAAGGTCAACTGGGTGATGGTGGGCCAGGACAAGGCAGGAGCCATTGATAGGTCAGAACTTTTCAGTTCATGTATTTCATCATGCTGTGATCAGTTACAGAGTTCTTAGTAATTGTTCTTTGTAGAAACATTAAGATGCATGTTGAGGAACATAAATATATTCAATTATTTTCTTGTGAAAAGGCTACAAAGTTTCACAAATAAATAATCATAAATATCACTTCAAGGAAAGATCTTTGGCTAAGATTTCTTTGTAAAACCAAGGATCAAATTGGTTTCCTGTGACCTTCTTCCTAGAGGTTTTTGAAGCCATCAGGAGGTGTTTACTTATTCTTGACAGGGATGTTAAACTAATGGGGCTGTCCTTCTCATTTTCTTCTCCTTGAGAAAAATGCCAGACCTGCAAGTCCATTCTAATTCCGTAGAAATCAAGGACTTTGATGTTGCTGCTCAGGCTCATAGCTTCCTACATCCTTCTCAGAAAAACACTTTACACAATGAAGTCTTGAAGGGTAAATGGCAAATGTGTTTAATGGTTGAGTTCTTGGCGACATTTGCACTTGAAACACCTCCAGAGGACCTGGGTGACACTGTGCCATTTCCCATGGCCACCCTCGAGCTCAGGTGGGCCCCAGGGGCGCCCTGTGCGGGGCCAGCAGAGCCATCCGTGCCAGCTTTGGCCGGTGTTAGTCACTTAGAGAGGGCTAGGGAGACCCGCGGGCAGCCCAACCACCCCCGAGAAAATTCACGGACCGGAGCACGATTCCGGGCAGGTAACAGCCGCCCGCCATGATTGATAGGCGGTGTCACGCCCCTTGCGCCGCCATTTTAAACGGTTCTCACGGGCGCTCTCCCCACTTTGTCCCCCTGCCGCACGGTGAGCCCCGGGCCCGCCCCTCTGTAGGTGCGGCCTCGTTCCCAGCTACCCTCGTCCAGGTGAGACCGAGCGTGAGCTCCCTGGGCTGAGCGGCCCCGATCCCTTGCGGCGAGCCGTGGGGACGGGACGTGGTGGGGCGGGAGACCCCAGCGGCGGAGGGGCGGGGGAGCCGGCCCAGTGCTGGGGGACGGGTCTGCGGCGATGTTGCTGTTTGAATCGTGAGCCATGTGTCAAAATGTTTTATGAGCGAATTTTTATAAAAGTTAAAAGCTTGATTGTTGCATATTTTTTTATTATTATTCTTAATTCTGCGAGTTGTGTGTACAGACTGGCTGTGCTGCTTTTCACATAGGAACGCCAGTAGACTTGGTGTAGTTTATTAATGGCCTTTCTGCCCATTTATTATGTTAACTTGTGTTTTGAGAAAATATATAGCAGTGTTACAAACTTGGCTTTAAATATTCAATATGTGGAATTCATTTGTCTGAAGATACTAAAACCCTTCACCGGTGATAAACTGCTTTCTCTGGTGTGTCCCAGCCTACCATAAATCAGCAGCACTGGCTTTGGGCCCGTGATGGTGAGTTATAAGTATTAACAGTCTCGGGTCTAAGCCTCTCTTCCCTGCCAAAAAGTGTGTGTGTGTGTCATTTTTTAATGCAAAATTAGTAGTAGGTGCAAATTCAGTTTCTTTTTCTTCACACTTCTGCCTTTGGAATAGAAAAATAAACACAGCTTTTTTCAACACTAAAATGTTGGTCAGAAAAGCTTGTTCATGTCAATAGTCCCGTTGAAGTCAAGGGACTAACCCTGACTATGAAGGATTTTAGGACTCTGTGAGCTTGTTCATCCCTGTCTCCCTTGGGGTTAGAATAGTGCTTAGTATTAAGTAATATAAAGAAGCATGATGGTCTGTTTGTATTTACTGTTTGTGAAATACTCTTTTGCTTGTAACTTGCTAGGGACCAATTGTTCAAATGGTAGAGCTAAATAAACACAAAATGTTATTAAAATATTTGAATGTAAAACATTTTAGTTTGTTGATGAAATGGACCTAAACCAAAGATGTCATAGGTCAGAGATACTTTTGCAGGGTTTTAAGTGGCTTGTGTGAATGAAGGATTAGAGGGCCCTTTGGTCTGTTGCTACTTTATTTTCAGTGCAGGAAATATTGTGAAACTAACGATTGAAGTCAGTGCACAAATCAAGACCTCACAAGGTAAATCCGGATAGGCATCTAATCTTACAAAGATAAATATCTTCCATTGTTGCTTAACTTTATAAACTATATTCATGATAGTTTGTCATTGACTGACACTTTAAGCATCTCTTTCCAGTTGGACAGATGTACTAAAGTATGTGGTTCAGGGCAATAAAAAATAACTTTGGTCTGTTACTGAAAAATGAGAGAACTGCTATTTTATGGCATTCTATAAAAATGTCCTAAAATATCTATTTATTTGACAAATATGCAAAAAATTGAGTACTTATATTTCAAGATGCTGTTGATTTTTTGAAAGTAGTCTCTCTGGATTTTAAGCACTTTTGATTTTTAGAATTTCTGGAGAGACTAGGAGGATAAAACATGGAGAGGGAAAAAATATTGCAGCCATCAATTTTGCAGACCATTCTCTTGGTTTTAGTCATAGGTTGCTATAACTAAAGACAATAATACATGATGCATGATGAAAGCATCTCTTAATATTATCTCAGTAATTACATCACAAATATGTCATTCACTTTAATGTTTTTAGTAGTTACTAATCTTAGCAGCAAAGGTAATGTCTACATTTGTAGTAATTTAGGGGAAATTGAGAAGTTAGAAGTAAGCAATATAGGAGCGAAAATGTATTGCAATGTCACTTGTCAATTTGTTAAAGGCGAAAGATACTGCATTTTATTGATGTGCTTACAGTAATCAACTTTGTAGCATGAATGAATTCTCCCAACACAAATGTTTACAAACTTTGGGGTCATTTGGCTTTCACTGAAAGTTAGGAAGAGCCCTCTTGTTATGAATTTCACAGTTACAAGGGCCATCAATTTTCTGAGTCTGTATAAAATATATGCTGCAAATTAGTAAATAGCCCAGCTTGCCCATACATATATTAGTTTAAAAGACAACTGGGTATGTGAATTCTAAGCCATATTGTAAGAGTGAACTTCATTTAACATTTTGAAATAGGAATATTTCTAGTAATGATATGAGATTTCTAGTCCTTCAGTAAGTCTTCATCATTCCATATTTTTTGTGTGTTTTTTATTTCTTCATGTAAATCCCAACCCTCTGTGATCCAATAATCTGCAGCGGCAGTATGAAAGTAATATGGTCAAAATATTACTTACAGTTTTTGATAAACCTGTTATATATGCTATGGTTTCTAAATTTCATTTTCCTTAATCAAAAGTTTAAAATGAACTAATGTTTCTAGCAACAGCATGGGATAACTTTCAAATATCTGTGTTTTTTCTATGTTGGTTTTATTTACAGGCAACTTTAAGTCTTAAAAATAATTATTGCTGATTAAATTAATTGTGATTAATCCAGAACATATTTCATCATGTTTTCCTAAATGAATGATTATCTATTTTTAAAAATAGAATGCTGCTCTAATCCTTTAAATGTGTACATTCTTTATGCACATATGTATTGTCAACAAATTTCTAGTTCATTTGGAGTGCTCTCTTTTTATAAAATTTTTAAAACTTCTGGTCACTTTCTGGTGGTGGGCGCTAAACTGTCCTTTGTGAGAAGCTATATTTCTGTTCTCCTGGTCAGCATACTGTTTGTATCTGGTAGGAAAATGGCTTCAGGCCCACCCCAACCCACCCCCCCAATCAGTAATTAAAAATAATTTAATTCTTTAAGTGGGCTGTGCCTGAACTGAAGCGGTGAACATAAAGTATATAAAATAAATAATACACGCTCTTGTGAAAGGATTTTTCTGTGAGTTGATGAGCACTTTCAGTTTTACCAGTGAAGGTGCATATTGTCTTTTTGTGACTGGTTCTACCTGCCTTTGGAGAGTGACAGCTACCTTTTATGTTCAGAGTCCCTTCACTTTCTGTTGACTTCAGGTGAAACTACAGACTCTGAGCATGATCAAAGAGGGCTGTGGGAGGCTTCCAGCATCAATCTCTTCACTTTCTACTGTTCTTATTCTCCAACTGCAGACATCTCTTAATTCATATTGACTTTATCAGTCCTCAAATAACTGAAGTGCTTGGTTTGAATCTTATGCTAATCATCCTCAAAGAAGAATGCTGAATGTGAAAGAGGATAATTTGTCTCGGAATTCTTTGCCAAATATCTCTTGATGAAGTGGTTTCTATTCCAGCTGTTCCATGTTTCTCTTTTGCTATGTTAAATGTTAATCTTCTCTTTAATGGAGTCTGTTGTTTTCCACTGGGCACTTGATAACAAAGAATAATAAAAAAGGCTGTATTAAAGATTATTTTCAAGCATGTTTAAAGCATGAAAAAGCTGTTGTTAAAAATAAGGACTGACATACAATTACTAGTTTTACTTGGAATATAAGGAAAGGCAGCCCTGAGTACTGGATGCATGAAGAGAACGTTTTCCAAGACCACATCAATATTATTTTTTTTATATTAGTATTTTTGGGGTAGCACTCTGATGCAGTTGATTTACATTCTGTACTCATGAAAAGTGTTTGGTAATAGTATTCATATCCTGTAAAATATCACTGGAATTTCACTGTAGGATTTTTTCATGTCAAATCCTATATAAAGCTTTTTGTGTTGTGTTTTGTTTGGTTTTTTCAGCATAGTCTGTAAGTGTCTTTACTGACTGAGAAGGTGAAATTATTTTTTACCTGTGAAAGCTGGAAAATGTTCAAAAATCAGTATCAGGTAAACCAAATCATTTTATTTTTCATCCTCTTTTACTTCACCTATGAGAGCTCTGTTAAAATGGCTTATTCTGGGTGGCAAAAAGTCCAGATCCAGAAATGATTTGGAATGGTTCCTTATTCAGTGTTTCTATAGAAATGTTATGGAACAGTGGATCTGCTGATGCTGACAGGTCTAGAATGAACACCAGTGTGGTGGTACCAATGGCTTTTTGACTGTCTTTACCCTTGCAGGCCAGGGAGGGCACACTGTTTGCTTCCACCCAGTCATGGAAGCAAGCACAGCTTTTTAAGTTATAGTCAGAAAATGGGGTTGGTTTATTCTCATGGTGAAGCATAGGGCTGTGGAAACATTAATCACATTATTGATAAATCTCATTATCCCTTTCACTGTTTTATGGCCTTCCTTTTCACCACACCTTGGCTCCTTTTCTCTGTACCAGTCCCCTCCTGAGAGTAAAAGACCCCTAATTACCCCCCAACACACACTCTGGTCCCACGTGCAAAATAAGTACCCAAAATTGGTATTTCTCATGCTGTTACCTAAGCCATCTCAGTTTTATATGGTATTTCTGATACCATTATCTAGATGCTGTTGGCTTTACAGGATTGTGCTCCCCATTGTTGACCCATACTCCCCTCCAACTGATCGTGGAGTTTGACAGTTCCTTGCTTAACCTCTTTGGCTACCCATGAGATCCAGCCATCCTCCATAGCACTATGTGACACTGTCAGCTTCTTGCATCAGTGTTTGTTCAGCGTTTTCCCATGTCATGTCTAGTAGTTTTCTGTGTCTAGTTTGTTTAACTGCAAATTATGGCCTAATCAAGTGCTGCAGTATAAACAAAATGTATTTGTAAAAATGGGAGAAAAAGCCATTTGTTTAAGATTTTTTACAAGCGCCTACAACTTGTCAGGTAAGAATTGTTAACTTTCCAAGAGCTTGGTCCTGTAGTCCTTAAATGTCAGATAACTTTCAAATTGATAATATGCCTTGTTCTTTATTTTTTGAAATCCATTATAAATTTATAAAATCTTTTACACATGCAGTTTCTGGAATGCCATTTTGAATCTCCTTAGAATTCAGGAAATGTAGTCACTGGGGTTAGCCATATAACTGGAAGCTGCCAGGTGTGGGTGGGCAGAGGAAAGTATCTAATTCATATATGGTGCAGTGTTGATGTTCTCTGAAAGTATAATTTGAAAAGCATATATTTTGCTGGCAAGACTGCATGCCCCTCTTGCTCATTCTGACTTGTGTCCAATTGTTTGGGCAGCTTAGCATAAAAAGAATTGGGGAGTTTGCAGGCAACTAAGAATGAGAAGGGAGTGGCAGAGTCATAATGATTGATTAGGTCAACCATGCTGCTGAAAAAATGCTTAGCAAACTGTAGGCTGACTACATTGGATGTCACATTTTTTGTGACATGAAATGGGAAAAATACTGAAGCAAATAATTCCCTAAGCAGTAGCGCTAAAGTGTAGGGGCCCAAGAGCTTGTAGTTAGACTGTTTGATGCCTTAACAGGGCACATGCTCTAAGTACTTTTCCAGCCTGTTTGGTCAAGCTGTGATTTGCTACCTGGTAGAAAAGTTACTGAGAAAGTCTTTCACATACTCACACAGAGCCAAACATATTCACATATGGAGACAGATTGTTTAAACTTCATTTCCATAGGAATCAGACAAAACATCCAATCTGCAACAGGTTTTTTTAGCAGTGTTTTAAAACTAGCTTTACTTGGTGAGTTGTAGAAATTAACTGTATCCAAATATAAATTACTAATTTCCTGCATGTTTTTAAAGTTTTTACAATAATTTTGGGGTTTAGAGAAAGACATCAATAAAATAATTTAGTGTTACATGGTATTCATTCAATTTTATATTCTGATCCTCTAGTAAAGCCAAATATTGACTATGGGTTGCTATATATTGCAGTATAGAAGCTATTACTAATATTCTGTCTCACTAATCAGTAATACTGACTGTGGTATTCAGGTAACAGCCTGATTTGAGGAGGGATTGTTCTCATGTACTCATCTTGACCATTGATGGTTCAGTGCTGTGCAGTTGGTTGGGTGATGTATCCTTAACCCATTTTATCATAGGGTGGCCCATTTGTTGAAATATTCAGTGCTCAAGGCAAGAACCCAGGAGCAAAATGGAAGATTTTTGGCAATCCATCAGCTATATGGAAGGTAAGTTTTAAAAGAAACTTATAAAACCTAGAGTGTAAAACAGAAAAATGTGAATGAAGCTTATAATTAGTAGGTAATGAGGTCTTTGACCTGACAGTGGAGTTGTCACTTGCACTTCTGTCATAATGACAGACTAAAATGACTACTTAATTTAGTTCTTTTTGCGTGCTTGCAGACTAGGTTGGTTGCAGCATAATTTTATAGTTTAAATATTTAGAAAGTAATTTCACTATTCTGATAACTAATGGAATGAGTTGCACCCATTGGATTGTTAGTCCTGTTTGTCAGCATTATGTGTTGGGTTATATTATTACCTTCAGATTTGAACTACTTGCACTCTTGTAGTGCTGTCTGCCATTTGTGATTTAATAAAAAACCAAAATAGCTTTGCATGTTAGTAGCATGGTTGGTTGTGAGGAAAAGCATTCTATCGGGATGCTTATGTTTGTTTATTATTCCCTTTTGTAGGAATATGATAAAGAAGTAAAAGGCTTTGTTTTTGTACTTGAAGGAAGCAGTCAAATCAACAAAATGCAACTACCAAAGGAAACTAGACAAACTTGTAGGTATCAAAGAATTAAACATCTGTGGTGTTGTTATGATTTTAAATATTACTTTGGGTGTAATTCAGCGTGAACAAAGCGGGTTTCCATTAACTTTTTAGCAGGTCAGTAGAAAGTATAGAAATGCCATATTAAAGTAAGAGTTGTAGAAAAGATCCTTGTTGATACATGTTGTCCTACTGCTGCTAGGTGTACTTCTGTATCTGATCCTGTTAGAGACTGATGTCTGATCAGTAACTTCTGACTCCATTCTGCATTTACTAAAGTCAGCAACTTTACGGGCATTACAGAATGTGAAATAAGTTCCTGTCCCCTTTCTCTTTTTACTTTTTAAAGTATTTTTACTTTTATGTATCAAATAAGCACTTAGCAGTTACAAGGATGCTATATTCAAATTTTAGCTGTGTTTGTGTAATGTATGTGATGCGTAATACGTAGAGTTTATATCTAGGTTGTCTATTACTTGCGCCAGAATAAAAGAGAATCAAAGCAGTCTGTTTCTCGGGTCACACAGCAATCATCATAATATATGCCTTAAACTCCACTGCAGGGTGTTACACTTTATAAGGCTTGTGGTAATGAATCAAGCTGATTTAGAATAATCTACTTGCTTTTAAGGAAAAATTGAGATGATGGTTTTAGTCAAATGAAATAGGTATCTTCTAGTATACTTCTCATACAGGATATATAATTGCAGATTAGTTTTTCTAAACAAACAAAAATAAGAAATTGTATAGGCTAGTGATATTCTAAGACCTTGAGGTTCAATCTGTTTCTTATACAAGAAACTTACTGTTAAGTATAATAAATATTAGTCTAATGTATTTTCTAAGAAATTCAATTTGAATTTGTATATAGCCAATGTTACACTAAATATTACAGCCTAAAATGAGGCTTGAAATTTCACGTTGTAGATTATCAGTGATTTGGTTTAAAATTTTCTTTAGCTAGTGCTGCAGTACTACAGTTAAATTTCCATCTGTTACCATTTTGTCTCCGTCTGTCTCTTCCTCTCTTGAGGTGTATGTACCTCAAATATTTCATTTATGTCAAGTGTGTGATCTCCCAGTTGTACTGTAATCTTATATTGGAGGAGTATTTAAAGATGTTATATACAAATGTAATTTGAAATGTTAAAGTGTCATTTGACACAGAAAAGAAGGAAGTTCTGAATTGATGCACTTTTGAAGAGGTGTTAAGGTTGCTGTTGAGTCTTAAGACAATGAGGAGCAGCCCATGGCATTCCTGATGACATAAGTAAGAAAACAAACAGTTCAATTCAGACAGCTTTGTACTATCTGTTATCACTTGATAGGGAGCTACCCGAATCCAGGAAAATTTATTGTGCTTGTCCCCTCAGTTAAGCTCCTTTGCTGTTGTTCTAAAAATCAGAAGCCTCCACTGAGCATTGTTGTTAAGATCTGGTTTGCATTTTACTCAAGGGTTTTTTGAAGTTGTTTAATAAGGTGTACATTGTCACAAACGTAAGCACAAGCTTCATATGGCTATAAGATAATCTTGATAGGAAAGTATTGCTTTATTTTTTAATTCCTATGGCATATTTGATGTCTACATTGCCTTGGAACACAATATAGACTTGTAAGAGAAAAAGAAAATAAAAGGACTTAAACCCTAATACTTTAATTGCAGTTTGAATTGGTTTTCTTCATTTTTTTCCTCATGTTCCTATGTTGTGTGAGCCTTCAAAGATACTGTTGCTTTAGCATAGCTGTATGGTACAAAATTCAAATACTTAATGGTGGATTGTACTCTGTGTTGTGCTGATGTGCATGTTTAACTTTTTTCCTGTTTCTAGTGGGACTGATCCAGCAATTTCTGATACTTCAGGTTTTTGTGCCATTAGGACGAGACTTCTCCACCGAGTTACTGTAAGATGCATAAAATTTTCTTGAATACTTAAAGTTGAATGCCTGATTGCAGCCATTAATTATGGTGGCAGATTTTGTATTAAAACACAGTGACTTATCAAGTCAATAAGAAGTAATTAAGCTAATGACATCATTATTTCTTGGATGTTTTAAATACTGACTTTTTTTGAAGACAGAACAAACTCTAAAAATCATGAATGAAGATGGTGAAAAATCTGAAGAAGTGAGGCATGAATGTATTGAACAAATGAAAATACTGACTCATCAGGGTCTCCTGAAAATTCTTAAGAGATTTTAAGTAACTCTTTCAGGGCCCTTTAGTTCAGGGCAAAGTTGAGGTGCTGAGAAAGTATCATTCTGGACATACTGTAGAGAAATAAGTGTTCATTGTAATGTGAATAATCTCATGAAATTAGGATGGTGTGCTATTTTATGTTGCTGGGTAATTGTTACCTTCTGTGCCTCCATACAAGTAGAGTATCCTAGGAATATTTTGTTATTTTAACAAAGTATTCTAGCATGACTTGTCATATTTATTCCACTATTTATCCACTGTTCCTCAGTTGATTTATAACAATCCATGCAGGTATTTTAGTCCGAGTGGTTGGTGAGTCAGTGGGTATTTATAACCTACATCATGTTGGTAACGTGATATGTTCCTCTGTGTATGCTTAATTTCTAACATGATTTTAGAATCTGAACCTATTTAGCACAGATCATCACTGGATAATATTTTTATTTCTCCATGGAGCATGGAAACTTGAGAGAACACTGGACTCATTTGTTTCAAAGACAGCTTTGACTATGTGACAAGATCTCAGTGCAGAAAATACTAACATTTTACAAATTTAAAGCGAGAAACTGTTAACAGCTGTTAATTATTGAATAGACCAGAAAACTCCAACTTTTCAAGCAACATACCTTTCTCTAAATTCTCTTCTTACCACAGCCTTTATACATTTTCTGTTGTTTTCCTCTTAAGATATCTCTAATATGGGTGTACACAACTTTAAAGCTACCTTTGTTTTTTTTTTCCCCTCAACATGAATAGCTTTGTGTGTGACATTTCCGTTCTTTGATGAATTTCTTGGGTGTAGTTCTGGTTGTGCTTTTTGCTCCTGTGGTTTTAATTGTTTCATAACTTCTAAAAGTCTGTAACAAAAGGATCAAAACAAACAGGATGACATACCCTGCAGTAAACAGAAACCAAGTACATAGATTTGCTTCTCATAGACATTCTGTAGACAGATGATAGAGACTTAGTGACAGGTACAGGAGGTCAAATTTTCTGTAGTGTCATACCGAGTTTGGTTCTTTTGGGTACTTGCCACGTATATAGACCTCTTAACAACCACCTCTCCTCCACTTATACAAATTTTAATTTTTCTTCACTTTTTTCTTCCTGTGACAGACTTCTAATTTGCTACCACTTCTACTTTTCTTTGCCCTTTCTCTTTCCACTTCATATCTAGACTTCACATTTTCTTCATCTTTTCTTGCTACTTCCAGTTTCCTCTGCTATGTCCCTCTTAACTATATATATATTTACTACTATAATTTTCTCAAGTACTTCTATAACTAAAATACATGTATTTTGTATTTGCTATATACATAGTAATATAGAATATGTTTACATAAACTATATTTACCATATAAATTTGCAATATTTACAGTTTAAACTGTTATTTTTCACTTATTTCTGTTTGGTTTTGTCAACTTTCCTATTCTAAATTAGTATTATCAGAGACCTTGATATAAAATCCTAATTCTCTCTCCTTCTGTGATGTATAGTTCTTCTCTGCGCACTGATGTTTGTGTATGAAATAATCTCTCAATACATTTCCATATACTTTTTATGAAAGAGTAGATGTTTAATTCACTGTTACTGTTTCATTACTTATGTTATAATCAAATCATGCTTATTCTGATAATACATAAGTTTATCAATGCATGTAACTGGAGCTACTTATAGGGGTATATGACTAAAAACTACAATCTCATTTGTTCCCCTCTTGGTGCAGCTGTATGTAAGAAGTTGTTAAAGCTTTTTTGAGAATAAGTTTAGTACTAAGTCTTTAATTAGAAATCAACTGTAACTTATTGATGTTCCTATAAACTCTTCTAAGACTTGCAGAACACGGTGTGTATTATCCTAGGAGACTCATGATAATCTGGTAAATAATGAAGGCAAGTTCTTCTTGCTTCACATGACTGCTATTCTGTTCTTTTCAGCTCAGACATTTTGAAAGGAATCTCTTGCTTGTTTGTGGACAGAATATTGATTGTGCTGTTGCTTCCTGGAGTTCAATCTTCAAAGATGATTTCTCACATAATCTCACTACATACTACTAGATCTTTGAGTAGCTTCAAGTGAAAATTGATAGCATGCCAAGTAATCAACTTTATGTAAAAAACCCTCTTTGGCGAGTTTTGTAATAGCTGCATATGATGCTTTCAGGTACACTTCTTCCTTTCCCATTCTGCATAAAAATGGAAATATGAATTTAGTTTGAGCCTCATCCCCTCTTTTGCATTCTGTTCAGTGATTGATCTGATCAGCAAACAAGAATTTCTTCAAAGCCATCCATCACTGCTGGCATCAGCTGAGCTAAACCTAACTTGGTGCTATCAGCCAGTCATGCAAGATTCCTGTCATAAATACTGAATGTGCAAACAACTGCTTAAATTAGTTTGTTTGCCTTTTCTTCAGAAGAAATTTAAGTTGAATTTTAGATACTTTGTTAGGTGGCATGATTAGATGAGTATTACCACGTTAACAATCAATGTATTGATCTTATTAAAAAAATGCGTAAGGTAGATTGTAGATGAAAAATTTGGTGAAGCATAATGCATTCACATCTAAGGTAGGAAGCATGCAATTTTATGCAGCCTTTTTAAAGCAAATAATAGCTAAGCTATTAGTAATGACGAATATAGCTGTCTGTCGTGAATGTAGTAGCCAGTCGTTAAACCTTCAGTATTATGGATTTTGCTACTCTTCTGAAAAAGCGAAAGTAACTCTGTATTTGAAAAAGTATTTGTGTGTAAAAGAAAACAGCATCTTGTTTTGGCATCCCTGGTTCGGTTCCCAATGTATGAACATGTGCTTGTGCCTTTTGACAAGCGCACCAGTGTTCATTCTTCTTAAAATATTGAAGTGGCAGTCATTGTAATTATTTCTAATACATTTATTTTTGATGTTATGTATCACATGAAATTAGTATGTCATGTTTCAGTAAGTTTTACAGCAAACTGCTGATGTGAGAAAACAGACATTCAAATTGTTCCATAGCCTCTTATGAGGCTATGGTATGAGCAAGGAACAGAAGCTCTGTTTCTGTTCACGTGCCAATATATGTATGTCTTGTATGAGTCCTGGTAGGTTGCTCAGCATTTCTTACCCCCCAGTTTTCATACAAATTACAGGAGTTTCATTTATCAACTTAGTTTGAAAATACACAATAGAATTAACTAATGAGTTGTATGATGCTTTTAAATATATGAAGTGATAAGAAAGGAAATTATAATAAATCTTAAAATCTAGTGGTTGACCAAGTAGAAGTTTTCTGTCAAAGTTTATCTAGTTCTGTATAAAGGAACCTGCAGGGGAAAAGGGCTTAAAATGTCAACATTCCTAAAGTAGTTGTACTTCTTGATAAGAAACTGCATTGTAAGACTTAAGAATAGTGCATTAGAATATAGATTGTTGTACTGCATTTCCTTTTTCAAGCGGTTATTTCTGTAAATGTAAATTCATTCATTTCCAGTGTTTGATAGCCAGAACATACTAGATTTTACATGCATAGCTAATTTATTCAGACACCCTAATAACTTGATTTTATGTGAATTGCATGCAATTATAATTAGTCACAATTTTAGCTTTGCTGACATATGATAAATTTATCAGTGTTAATCTAAAGACCCAGCATATTTTCAGATACAGAACAATAAAAATATAAATCTTAGTTTGTCTTGCAAAACTTAGACCAACGTTTGAAAATTAGAAGCAGGATGTAGATGCTGATTCTGTTGTGTACTTATGACAATATTTGAAGACTTTTAGATAGAGACTGAAGGTAAACTTTATTGAACAGATTTAGCTGGAGATATTTGAGAATATGGTGCTTAGTAGTGTGAGACTTGCCCCTTGATATTTTTTTGAAGCAGGACTGAAATAAACAAACATTCTTAAAAGTATTAGGGTATGTTAGATTCTATAACATCTGAAGGACATTAAATCATATACCTGAAAGTAAATTTGTACAAAAAATTCTTCCAGTTATCACTTTCACTATAGTTCCAGCACAGCAGGGTTGGTAATTTAGGAAATGGATATACTTAAAAAGATATCCCAGGAATAGGGTGTCCTGCTTCCAGATAAAAAAAAGGATTTATGCAATTGTTATAGAACTGATCACAAAATACATAATCCTAGTTTAAAAAAAAAATATATATATATATATTGCTGGTTAGTTTAGCTGCTTGGTCTGAAAGAAGATAGGTACTTTCCCCCTAATCAGAATAAATGTTACCCTTATTTTGTAAATATGATTTCTAGAATTTCATTACTTTTGCTGCTTCTGCAGCTCTGAAACTTTAAAACTGTTCCATTGCTTGTCCCATTAATCAGTGTAAAACATCAAGCATGGAGAAAGACTTTCCACTGTTTATCTTCCATTCTAGAGCTTATACATATCCATATTTACCTTTATTTTGACAAGGAGACGAGAGTGGAGGAAGGAGGCCTCTTCTTTTTCAATGCATCAGTCTACTTTTGACTGATCTCTTTGGGCCTGCTAATGGACAGGATATCCAGCATTACCATTTATTTAAAGACAAGAGAAACAGAATGATGAACAAAAATAAATTTGTCAGATTTGTTTCAGCAATAGTGAATTGCTTTCCCCTCAGACCAGAGCACACTCATCAGTCTGCCAAGTTCAAATTAGATACGATTTGTACAGTGAAGTCAACAGCTGTCACAAAAAGGAATATTTCCTTCATGAGGCTGTTTTGTTCTCTGAGGCTGATGTTACAGGATTTATTTGTTGCAGTGGTAGTGTCTACAAATGAACAGCCAGTGTAATTGCTTTTTTGTAAGTGCAGTTACAGGCAATATTAATTTAATATAGTACAATACCTCTATGAAACATTGTCTAGTCTGTACAGTTCCCCCATTTTCCACTAGTCACTTCAGTCCAAGATAAAGAACATCATCTTGCCACATGGCAGTATTTCTGTGTAAGTTTCAAAATGCTCTGAAAGTAATTATTCTTACCAGTACCACTTTATCTTTGTTTAAATATATCATGGATCTGTTGGAACTGATGAAAGAGAAGCTTTGTTTCATGAATTTTTAACTTGCTAGGTAGTGAGTCTCTTTCATCCTACCATACAATATGCTATTAAATTAACAGTGAAATTCTTACCGTGATAATTTTCTGGTGATACTACAGAATAAATACCTGTCTCCTAGGACTTTAGAGAGAAGAAAAGTACTAATTAATATTTTGGACGGTAGATCAATTTAACATGGACTAAACTGGATCCTGTTAATTTGATTCGTAGGATTTATTAGACAGGATTTTCATATGCCAAATAATGCAAACGCAAGATCCAGTGTTAAGAAACAGTTTTGTTGTTTTAAAGGCCAGACTTCTTAGCAATTCTTAGTAATTGGAATAAATGGTTTAAATGTGAGAATTATGGTTGTATTTAAGAGAACTGTTACATGTAGCAGGTGTGAACATAACCTTTTCCTTCTCTTTATAAACCTGAATGAACAGATTGTTCTTTTGAATAAATTCATGGAAAGAATAACAGCCAATAAACTAGAGAGTCAACGGTTAGTTCCAGCCATAAATAACTGCATTATAAGGGTAATTTGTTTAAATTCTAGACAAGTAGGCACTAAACTTTCCACATATTAATACTTATTGGAGTACTTTGTACTGAACAAATGAAAAACTGTTTTCTAGAATTAATGTTTTCTAAACCATTTGGTGCAGTTAGCCCTGCTTCAGAGGAACATACCACCATGCTTTAAAATATAATTTACTAAATACTTGAAAATAAGAGATGAGCTCATTTCAAAACCAAGGCTGTTAAAATAGCGATAGAAGTTTTTAGATTGTTATTATTATTAATGGCCACTTGCAGAATTATTTCTGAAATGCGTGAAGTTCTAAGAGTAACGAAACTTTCACAACAAATGATTCTTTATCAGTGAAAATAGCAGGTTATTCTTTCAGTTGGAGAATTGATTGCACATATGTCAATATATTGTAGGGAGGGTTCAGGAATCACCAGTTCTTCATAATTGCTCATATTTGGAAAATTTTTCTATTTTAGCTACTAGATTTGATGATTCTTATTTTGCATCTGCCACTTGGACTAACGTTTTACGGATAGTGTTTAAGGGGACTTTGATGTCTGGTATTTAGTTGGGATCTTTTGGGAGTTTTGTTTTTCCTTAATTCTTTCTAGAAAATCTCAACAAAAAATTTTGGTATCTAAAAATGAAACTGGTTCTTCACAACTTGTTCTCTAGGTCTAAGTGACATCAGTCTTTCTGATCTCATAATTTGTAGAGATTTGAATGATTTTTCAACATAAATATGTCTGGTTTTATGAGGGAAGAATACAGTGCTCTGGATTTCAGATGATTGGGCAGCCAGTTGTAGCAAGAAGAAACTGGATTGCAAAGTTTAAGCAAATGATTTATTTGAAGTCGCAGGTTTAACTGTAAGGCCCCAGCAAACCATCTATTTGAAGTCTAATATACCACTAGTGCAGGTTTCTATAGATGCAGTGGAAGAATGCACTGTTACAACTTTAAAGCGAGAATACATTATAACATATGGGAAAGCATGCTAAATATTATACATTTGTACATACTTGTTTGAAAATTTATAGCATGCTAAATATTTGCTTGCCACTCCAGGTAGGGGCTCTCAATCTTAAAGTCACCTTGGCCAATGTCCTGACCAAAGGGGAAGGGTCTTCATACGGGCCATTGTTGGAGGTGACTCCCAAAGTCTAAGCTAAACCTTAGCACTTTTATACCCTGGTTTATGTGACTGATTATACAGTTTGAATACACAAGATTGAGGCTGAAACCCTCCAGGTGGTTGTGACAAAACTATGCCCAATTGGATTATACCATCTGGATACACAAAAGCCAAAACCACCACTGAAGCCCTCCAGGTTTTCTTTCTCAGGAAGCCAAATAGTGGTGTGGATTGAGACTCTGGACATACCATTTATTGAGGAACTGCAAGGCTCAGCTTAGGTTTTGGTTCTTTGTGTGGTGCAGCATTGCCCTGTTTGGCCTGGGGCTTATGGACAGCTCAAGGCTGAGCCATCTACACAGCTCCCTGTGTGTTGTCCCTGCATAGACAGGGCCATAGATAGACAAATCAAGGTGGAGTTGCCTCCACAACCACTGAGTTGCCTGAATGCACCATATGAACTTGAAACTTGCTTATGAACTGAGTGAGAACCCATACACCAGAGACTAATTTACAAGTAGCACATCCAGTGAAACATATGTGAAGTATAGACAACTACTGAATAAGGTAACTTAACCTGTTAATCATGGCAAATTGGCTGACAATTGCTATTGCTTTTGGGTTTGTACCTTTAAAATGGGGATGAAGATGATGCTATCAAATGTTTCTGAAGCACATGCTTTTTACGGAGAAAATGGCACTACAATTGCTAAGTGCTAATATACTAACATGTTAATAGTTAAGCTTTAGCAGATAATTCTATCTGGATTTTCACTAGGATACAAAGAGATTTCCATTAAGAATAAATTGTATGGGAGTTGTTCTTTGCTTAGCAACATCAATTAAATACCTGCTTTCATGTTTGGTAAACTTCCAGTGTAAGTAATTTATGAGGAGAAAAACACTTTCATTTTAAAAACAAGTGAGTCTGATAAATGAAGCATCCCTTCAACAGTCCAGCATAATTTCTTCTAAATTCATTTTAAGCCTTGAACTGAACATTAACAAATGGCTATAAATTATTATACATACAGAAGCAAAATGAATAGGTAATCTGAGATGAGTTTACCTGTGCTCTTGGGTAGTTGCCACCATTTCCTTACAATCTTGCTATAGTTACCATTGTGAGAAGAATAGGCAATCGAAGTTGAAGATATAAAATAAAATTGAAAATTGAATTGGAAGGTAATTTTACTTTCAAATGGTTTGCAAATGTAGATGTTAAGTGTGAAATGAATGCACTTAATGACCATAGCTAGGAGGGCTATGCATCTGCTGATCACAGGAATATTATTATAAATGAGGTTGATTTTCCTGTTGACTACCTCATTTTTCTTAACCTGGTCTCATTACTTTTCTATCACATATCTGACCCTTAGATATAAATACTCAAGCACAGACATAATAAATACATTAACTCCTATATGGAATTTTAAAATGCATCTTTGAAAATCAAGATGTGTGCTACAGATGTTTCTTGCTTTGTAGGGTTAACAGAGGTCATGCTTTTTGCTAATATTAAAAAAAAAAAGTTGTTTCACCAGAAGTACTCCTGAGTCATTTAACAAGTAAGAGTTCTAATGTTCTAACTCCTGTTGTCTGAATTATTTCAGGAGAGATTTTCATCAGACCTTTTTTTTTCCAAGAATCAATGTAACTGAAAAGTCTGAAAGTTACACCAACTCACAAATAATTATCTTTCTTCTCCCAGAAAACAAATTACTTTACAGAATGTTGAGACCCTCTTCCTTCCCCAGTTTTGTCTGTTCTTCAAATGTTTGACCTACTTTTGGCTGCAGAATATAAATATTTTTGTTTAAATTTATGTACTGAAATAAATTCTAAACTACTTTAGGTGAGATTATAACCATATATCTAAAGTTTGCTGCATTCTTACAGCATGCATGCCATTACAAAAATAGTCTTATCAGATGGTCACAGAAGTCTGAAATATATATTTTTATCTAAATGAATGTGTTTAGTATTGCATCTCAGAAAGTAACTAAGTTGTACATTTACTAAGCACTTTTTTATTGCTAAAGTACCTGATCTTTTAAGGAGGGAGAAAGATAAAACTATTCATATAAATAAATAATAAAATTTAAACATTGAATTAATATTAAAAAGTGAAGTTAGGTTTTTATTGTCAGTTATTTGGAGATATGCATGACATACAGCTAGGCTCCTACTGCTTTGTTATAGCATCATTTATAGCAGCGCTGTCCACTGAGAATTACGCAGTTAGGGTGAGAAGGATTAGAAGAATTCTAGGATTAGAATTTTTGCGTTTCAGCCCTTAGGTTACTGCAGCTACCTGGTTCCTCGGCAGAGTTGCTCAGCTCCACATATAACTAGCAGATCTGGGGGAGTTTCAAGCAACCACTACTCCAAATCTTTGAAGTTCTTGGTGGCTTAATTTCTTAACACTTCTGAACACCAAGATTTAGAAAAGAGTAGAGAGTTTCTGAAAACTGCATCCATAGGTTTTTCATCAAATGGTGTATGAAAAGCAAAGTGATGGATGAAACTAAGCCTTGATCTGGGGCAAGGGCTTATCTATGCAGCCACTGTGCTGATGATTTTATGTGAATTATTTCACATCTTGCTTAACTTTCTTCAAAAGTAAGATCAAGCCCAGAATGCTAGCACTCTAAGACACTTTGAGGTCTTCTTTTTGAAGGACTGGATGGTATTATTCACCCATTCATAAATATATGTGCAGCTGATCCTGAAATCTGTTATGTCAAATTGTAGCAGCAGTAAGGCTATAGCATTCCCCTGGCACAGTAGTGAAATTTCTGTCTTTGAAGTGCATTTATTCGAGAAGAAATGCTAGTCTTTCAAAATGAAACAACTAGTGGACTCTCTTTGTTTTGATTTACCCACCCACATATGGGGATGAATAGATTAATGATCAGATTGCCTTCAAGGGAAAGGGAAGAATCAACAAGTTCTGGAAAGCAGATGGACTTTGATTTGCATGGTGTTTACATACTTGCAGTGTGGTTTTTACTGTCCTTGGTTGAATTCTTGAATTGCCAAAATCTGCTACAGTATGTAACTTGCTTCAGAGTTGATGCTGTCCTAAGCTGACCTAAGGAAACCTAAGAACATTTCTGGGTGATTATCTGCAAATTTGGGTGACATTTCATTAGTTAAGCTACAGGCAATCCTTACAAATGAAAGTGCTTTCAGTAACAAATCAAAAATATATAGGGCGTTCTCACAATTTTAAAGTACAACACAGCATTTAAATATAGTGATTATGAGTAATTATTTTTACCACTAACTAGTGACAGAAAGTTGTCTATTCTAATTATTTGTCATCTTCTCAGAGGGTCTGCTAATTAGAGAAATACCCATCTGTTAAAAATAGGCTTGTTCAAAAATAATAGGTAAATTAATCATTATTTCCCCATACAAATTGCAGCCTTTAAGTAAGGTGTGTTCTCTGGAATAATAAGATAGGACTGCTGGGGATATCAAAGTGGTGCTGCTGTTGTGGTTTAACCCCAGTAGGTTCTAAGACACAGACAGCTGCTTCTCTTATTTCCACCACAGTAGGATTCCAGGAACATCTAACAATTACTTGAGAAGACATAACTGAACCCTTCCTCCTTCTTACCTCAGCTTTATACGCTGGACATGACATTATATGGTCTGGAATATGCCACTGGTCAGCTGTCCTGGCTGTGTCGCCTCCCAACTCCTTGTGCACCCACAGCCCACTCACTGGTGGAGTGGGGAGAGAAGCAGAAAAGGCCTTGACCCTGTATAGGTGCTGCTCAGCAACAATGAAACATCTCTGTATTATCAAGTTTCCAGCACAAATTTGAAACATAGCAGTATATAAGCTGCTCTGTAGAAATTTAGCCCTATCCCAACTAAATCCAGCACAGATGTTCACAAGACTTGAAGGAAACAGAACATAAACATGACCCTTTTAAAAGGAAACCTGATCTTTGTTATCGTGGCTGTGGTCTGAATATGCAAAATTTTCAAATTCAGTGTTCTTAGTGTCATTGTGAGATGACCTGAATAGCGAGCATTAAACTTTCGTATGATATTTCACATTTGAAGATATCTGCTTAGCAGGTTAAACAGACAATTGTATTTATCTTTAAGCTGACCGAGGGTTAAGAGTTTGTATAAAATGACAGATGCATTCTTAGGAAAAGAAAGCAAATAATGTTTTTCTGGTTAGCAGGTGACACTGTGTCCCAAGATAACACAAGCTTAAGGGACAGAAACAATTGTGATTATTAAAGGCTACTGGGTTCTCACTGTGTACAAATTGAATTCTTTCATTGTCTAAAGGACTATGGAAATGTAGCAAAGAGTGTAGACAGTTGAAATAAAATTAGCATGTAAAGTGATTTTATATATGCAGGAATATAGCCACTAAGTTTGAATTTGAGAAAGAAATATCATTACTCATCTTGTAAAAGAAGTAATTCTTAAATTCTGTATTTATCGCTGACGCAGAGGTTCTGCATACGAATAGGTTTTTTTGTTATTGCCCAAAGATACTGGATTATTGAATTGACAAAGATCTGTTCCATTCTCTCATGCTTTTTCTTTTATAGGATAACTGATTTAGGAAATATTAAAAGAAGATTGTATTTATCAACAGTCCACAAGGTGTTGTCTGTTACCCCTCTGCATGCAAAAATTCCTCTGTTTATGATCAAGCGCAAAATAGTAAGTGCCTTGGGAATATTCCTTGAACTGTGATTGAGCATTGTTTTTTTATCAGAAATGTTTTTGTAAGTTTATAGACCCCTTGAAATTACTGTTTTGTTTAGAATTAAGTTCCTGCTGATTCAAGGTATGTATGTGTGTCCCCTCTACTGGATGCTATCAGAACCAATTAATACTACAACCTGTGAGTGATACTCCACAGATACTTTATTTATAGAGAAATGTACACTATACTCTTTTGCAATGATTAGTGTTTGGGGTTTATTAAAGAGTATTATTTCTCTTTTCTAGTGGTGCAATATGTGTATTGACTTGGTAGCATTCACCAGTGAAATATTCAGAGGAGCAGTCTTCCAGTCTTTGGATGGAATTATTATTTCAGCTAACTGTAAACTGAGAAAGATCTTCACTTTAAAATCCAAGCCTCAAGATACAGCTGAGGAAGGTGGTGTGTTATAATTACTATGTAGTCTTAATCATAACTGTGCATATTATAATAATAAAAATCTTCAGTCATCACATTGGCAATTTGAAAGATTACATGACTCTCTGAAAATTAAAGCGGTAGTACATTTTAAATCTGCTGCTGTTGGACTTTAGGTGACTGACTAAATACATGTGTACTCCTCTGCTTTAAACATTGACTTCCTTAGAAATATTTTATTGAAGAAATTCTGACAAGATCTATCAAGCAGAGAGCTTGGTTTATTAATGATATCTTATGTCTGAGGCTAATAGAAATTTGGTCTTGGCCAAGAAGAGTGTGTCTGAAAGGAAATAGAAATACTTAATTTAGCAGCATTGCTTGTTGTTTCTCTTCATGTTGCACATTTGCAGATGATGAAAGATTTCTTCTTTAAATAATCCAAGATAATACTGTAACAAACCAGTATGATATGAATTAGAGCTATGAAACTATCATAAACACCTCTTTGTGATCTTTAGTCCGTTTATGCTAATTTGTCCTTGTTCATTGGGAAAGTATTGTTGGTGGTGAGCTGAAAGCTGAGAGGTTATATTCATAATAGAGCAGGATATTGGTCAAAGGTTTACCAGTCTCCACACTAGTGCCGTAATCGTGAATCATCACTTTTCCAAAGCGGGAGAACTTCATTTCTTGCTGATATTTGCAGTAACAGAGGAGGAATTGAAAAAGCACAGCTGGCACTTCCTTATTTTAGAGGAGCCCTAGGTATAGTTCAGCTTCAGTTTAATTCAAATGTTCATTTTATGTCTGTTAAAAATCACACCTGAAAAAAGGGGTTTGGTTTTTGACAAGGGATGGTTAGCAGTGTTGTAATTAACAAGTTATATCTTCTGTATGGAAAACATGAACCAATAAGGGAGAGTATGTGATCACTGAGATTATTTACCTTTTTTTTGGTTTTGTTTTGGTGGTGAGTTTGGGGAAAAAAAATTCATAATGACTACAGAGAGAATCTGGTAAATTCTTACCATAAACTGCAATTAGAGGCCTCACTGGCTTTAATTTAATTCCATCAATATGTTTTTCTTCTGTTTAATTCTAAACATTTTTAAAAATATGTGTAAATGTTTTAAATTAGTTCCAAAATTCTAAAATATAGTTAACATAATGAGTAGTCAGGTTTAATAAGCTGTATGCATGGTAAAATATTGCACTTTTAATTACTGGATTATCAATGCTATGATTATTACACAGCTGATGGGCATTAGTATTTTCCTTATGCTTATGAATTTCCTTATCTAGGCAAGTCTTTAAATTACATTACAACTCAAAATTTTGCTGTATTGAAATAACTCTGTACTTCATACCCAATTACAAAAAAGAAGTAGGTTTTATTACATTTTATTTTATTATTTTGTGGTTCAATAAATTTTCAGTTAATAATCATGGTGGAAGTAGTGATTTTAAGGTGCAGTGTGTGTGTTTTTCTTTTAGCAGTATGCATACCATTTTGCATTCTTAAAATAATAGCAAGTGGAAAGGAGAAACCTCATATACTAATAAATTTTTTTTTTCCATATGAGATTGAGATAGACGAGGAAAGAATTCATCTTCTCTGCCCACAATATTGAGGCCTACAAGCTTGATATGTACCTAATTTTTTGTTTCTGTAGTAATCCCAAGGTTGCTTATGTTGTGGGCTTTTTTTTTTATCACTAAGTATTGTCTTACAGCAGTAAATAATACATTGGCTTGGTGAAAAAGTGTTTTAAAATATACTGAAATATAACATGAGACACTTGAATTTTTCTATTGGGATCTCAATGCTTGATCCATTATTCATGTTTGCTTTTGGGGTTATATTTCCTCTTCTTATCCTTGGAAAAAAAAGGCTAATATTCATTAGCTTACTATATTCAAGTCTTATAAAATTTGGAATGAATTTACATCAGAACATCAGGAATGGTTCTGACTCTGGATACCTTTCTTCATAGAGAATAACTTTCATAAATCAGTGTATATTGGTTATCAAAAGGACATCAGAGACAATCAGATCAGTCTACTAGTGCCTGGTGTTTCAAGCATAGATAGGTTGACAGATTTTTAGTTTATTGTGAAAGTGTAATGGTGTCCAAAGTTTGGAATTAAAGCTTGTCAGATATTTTATGTGCATTTATGGGACTTCTCTATTTGCTACGTCAGTCCCGTTGGTATCAATACCATTTTCAGATGTTCATTTTATCTGAAATCAGTATTAGCATTAAAGCTGAGTTGTAATAAAAATTAACAAAACATTTTGTGATTCTGTTTTGTTCACTTGCCAAATCAAAGAAATTTATTTACTATGGTTATTCCAGCCATTAATACAGATTTTTTTAGTTTAAATGTATACTTTTATTTGTGTAAAATAATACAGAATGTAACTTTAAATTTAACATGCATATTGTCCTAAAAGTGGTCAATTGCTGCAAGTATTGAAAATTACCATTATCTATTAAATTGTTAAAACTGAGAGAACTAAAGTATATGTAAACTAACAAATGATATAAGTAAAATTTAATTTTGTGCTGTCGTCTGAATAAAGCCCTTGTTCTTTGTTTCTAGATATGTGTGTTCCATCTGTGCCATGTGAGTCCATGGCTGTTATTCCTCGAACCTGCCAGCTAAACACAGATGTGCCACAAGTTACCCAGTTGCTGAACTTGAATAAAATTCACAAGCCAGAAATGAAATGCAGGAGATATCCAGTTAAAGTGCAAGAAACAGGTATTCTGTTATATCAAAATACTTTGAATATCTGATCTAAACAGTATGTACAAATAATGGATTTTTGGTTTTAAGCTACATATTAAGAGTTCCAGTATCTTAAAAGATGTAACTCTTGCATAGCTGTAATATCTCAAGCACATAGACACGTGTGTTCTATAGCTCCGGAGATCTGTGTGCAGCCTGAACAATTCTTATTCAAGAGTGGGATTTATAATAACAAGATTTGAGTTAGGTCTTCTGAATGTACTTTGAAGTGTGGGTCTTCAGTTGTTACACTTCTTAAAGTATGTTTACATTAATTAAAGTTGAACAATTTGACCATGCAGTCTCCTCATCTTATACTCTAAAAAATGAAATCTTGTCTTATTGGTGTCTTGGAGTTATTTAAATATTTCTGTAAGCTATAAGGTAGTAAAACATGTAATTTAGACTTTAACAGCATTGTGTAGAAGAGATTTATTAAAGAAGCTAAGCAGTCATGTGCCAAGATACAAACTATTGACTAGGATAAAAAACTAAGAGACAGGAAGCAAAGAAAGGATGAAATTGTAATTTTTGTTGTAGCTGAAGGCTAACGGCAGGAGGCCTCATACTTTTTTTTTTGTTGTTCCAGGTTATGTATTGTTTATTATAGTTATGAATAATCTCAAAAGAGAAGTAAATCATGTGGGAGACATTATTTCATGATTTCATGATACAGATACTTAGTAAAGAGTGGGACTTGAGCGTTTTAAACTTTGTAAGATGGGCAATCCCTTATGTACTTGTTAATGAAAAACACCACAGAGCAGGTAATATGCAGCAAATGTCATATTTTGCTAAACAAAGTTTCACTTTACTGTTTTATTTCTTGTGGCCATTGTGGTGAAAAATTATGAGCTAAGGACCAGTGTACTAGGGAAATTTGTAATGTGGTACCATGTGAAATCTACTTTTAATAAATGCAAAAGATTGTACATTGAGGAGAAATCTTTTATCTACAGTTGAGCTTTAAAGTGTCAAAATTAAATGACTTAAGGAAGGAATGTTGTCATCACCATAGATATAGCTCAGTGGAATTCTCAGGTTAATATGTAGATATATTTTAAAAGGAAAAAAAAAAGATACTGGGGTAGAAAGTTCAAATTCATATGAAATGGAGAAGGTATGAAACCTTTAAATAAAACAATTCTGCATTATCATCTGCTAAACCATATCAAAAAAGATTTTACAGAGAAGCAGTGTGGATGAAAAACTCGTGAAGATATGATGAAAACGTTAAAAATTGGCTTAAGGGAGTTTATAAAGTAGCAAAAGTTGCTCTTCTTGAACTTTTTGTTATCTCATGGCACAAAAACAATACATCATTTGATGTGATGATGCAGTTGAAAATTAAAATACCATGATACACAGGATATTATTTAAGATATGGAATCCACTGCTACAATATAAGCTGGTGAAGAAATCTGTGTGATTCCAAAATGATTTGGCCATTTATATATAGGTAAGACTAATGTCTATATCATTGTATTTAGCACCAGTAAAAATGTGAAGGGAAAATTTTATCTTCTACTTTTAAGTTTCTCCAGCCTTACTCCAAAGAACTGTCTTGAAGGCAGGTTATTTCATAAATCCCTACTGAAATTATCTTTTATCATTTCTAATGTATTTGTGTTTGGCCTTTGAACTGGATGCTAAACAGATTGTTGGCCTGTTCTAGAATAGCACTTCCTGTGGTTTTGAATTTAAATTGGCTTGTCTTGTCTCCATAAGATTTGTAAACCAAGGATCAGTAGAAACTGAACTGTTGAAGTGCCAAGATTTGAATGTGAAATTACTTGAGTAGACTTGGGTCAGACAGTTGTCTGCTTTTTACTAAAGCTGCTATTTTGCTTTAAATCTGTGTATTGCCTCCTAATTGCAGTAAGGCAGGAGTGTTTTGATTCTATATATGTGTCCCTGGGAGGCACTTTTTACAAAGCCTTGTAGTGTTAGGATGAGGGGTAACGTTTTGAAACTGGAAGAGGATAGATTTAGATAGGAAAGAAATAAATTCTTCACTCTGAGGGTGGTGAGACACTGGAGCAGGTTACCTAGGGAAGTTGTGGATGCTCCATCAATGTATGTGTTGAAATCCAGATTGGATTGGGCCTTGACCAACTTGGTCTAGTGGGAGGTGTCCCTGCCAGTTGGAATTAGATGATCTATAAGGTCCCTTCCCACCCAAACCGTTCTATGACTTTATGAAATATCCTGGAAAATATGCAAACCTTTTTTTAAAAAAGAAGGTTGTGATGGATTTTAAAATGAGAATATTTTGTATGCTTTGATTCACGTCCTTCATAGATGAAAGTCCTGAAAGGACAAGGGGTAAAGGTTTTAAATTAGAAAGGAGTAGATTTAGATTAGGAATGAGGAAGTTCATTACCATGAGAGTGGTGGAGCACTGGAACAGGTTGCCCAGGGAGGTGGTTGAGCCTCCATCCCCGGAGACATTCAAGGTGAGGTTTGATGAAGCTCTGAACAACCTTCTGGATGAGGATGTCCCTGCTCTCAGCAGGGCAGTTGGACTAGATGACCTCTAGAGGTCCCTTCCAACCCAGATATTTCTGTTTCATACAGAACTGATAATTTCACTCATTTTGAAATGTTGAATTTTGTTATTCAGCTGAAACTTGAGAAGTGTATAAACCTCTTACTGATAGAGCTTTGACAAATACACAGGTGAAATTTCCCTCTATAGGTGCGCTCTTTCCTCTGCTCCTTTGTTACATTATGTTACTGGCTTCTGTACAGGATACAAGCCTAAGCCTTTAATTCAGCCCTTATAATAATTGCAATGTCTTACTTTTTTTACCTTTTTTTTTGAAAGTTTTTCACTTTTCCCTTACTTTGTACCATCTTTTGAGTCATTGATTCATCTACTAAAATGGGGTAGTAGAACACCTTCTGAGAAAGAAGTATGTCTGAAGTAGCTTACGAGTGGGTCAGAACAAGCAAATTAGAAAAGAATCTATTTCTGATACATCATCAGTGTAGGCAATGTTAGAAGTGGTGTGGTAGGTAAGGAAGATACATTATTATTTCACTGGTTTACTACTTTCTCAGTCTTGAGGATTCTCACCTTTAGTGTTTGAATTCAATGAATAATCATTTCCACCATTTCTGTTAAAATGCTCTAGAAATGCATGTGCAAAGTATCGACCAAAGGAATAAGATAAATTACAGGGAATGATACTGTCTGGTGAAATTTAGTACTAGAAAAGATAAGACTATTACAGCCAACAGTAGTATTTAAGATGTAGCATCTCATGAAACTCTAAAGAAAAATGAACGTTAAATATTATTTTTTATAACAACCTTGATATTATGAAAAGTTTAAGAAAATATTTTTTAAGCTTCTCTTCTGCTTTTACTGGAATATGAAAAAAAAACCAACTCAAAAGATTTTTGTCATGCACACTAAGCTACCGCAGTGATCCTTTTTCAAGTTGTTTAATTTTTGCTCTCATTAGTAAAGGCTGTCTTTGTCCTACAGCAGATGAAATGAATAGGAGGGGGTTAAAATTTTTGAGTAAGATCTTTCATGCATTTGCTTATTTAAATTACAGTCAGCATTTTTTACAAGCAAGTACCATTTTTGTAATATTAAAGGGCAGTTATCTTTAGAATATTGTTGCCTTACAAGTAGTCAAGCCAAAGTTCTGTTATGGCGTTTGATTACTGATCTGCTTTTGGAATAGCAGAGGAAACTCTGGAATTCATTTTCTCGGTGACTGTATTCAAAAGTCAGTATTTCTTTGCTGGATTGTCAAAATATGAGGGACTGTAAAATCTAAATGAGCACAATAGTGTGAATTAGATATCTAAACAGAAAAAAAGAATGTTTTTTTAAAACAATACTTGGCAGTGCTGGGTTAACAGTTCGACTTGGTGATCTTAAAGGTCCTTCCAACCTGAACAATTCCATGATTCTAAGACTCGGGTTTTACCTGAGTTTTATACATTTATACATAATGCTTAGGTTTGTATAGTAAAATAATTAATGATAACATCTATGACTTCCATGTAAATAAAATGCCTTCAGATTAAACTTTAATCTTCATTTTTTTAAACCCATTTTATGAAAATAGCATGTGTTCTTCCAGACATGCTTTTCAAATTTCAGAAGTTGGCCTTCCTCAAAATGGAAGCTTTGGTGTGTTTAAGTACATTTCAATTGGAAAATGTTGGTTTTATTCACTAAACTTTTTGTTTATTTGATAATCAAAAGCCCAAATTAGTTTTAGTATCATCCACTTCTGATTACACGTACTGTTTCATTATGCCATCAACACAGTTATGTGTAGATGTAGGTAATTAATTGCAGTCAATTAATGTGTTCATGAAGAGAGATTTTTCATGCAAATCAGCTTTTATAATTGGAGCTAACTACATCCCAAGGTAGTCAGCAAATTAAAGAAACTGATGTTAAACCAAAATAGGTCATCTAATCTTGTGAAATGGCAGCTGTTACCAGCAACCAAATGTCACATCAGGAAAAAGGGAAGGTAATGGCAGAAAGTAGATGCTTTTGTTCATTAGTACAGTAAATAATTATATTTGGTGGCTAATGCACTATCTTTTTTTCATTTCCTTGATGACACTGGAAATAAAGCTGATCTTGAAATAAGATTATATAATTTATGAAAAATGCTTAGGAGAATTGACAGTGTTTTCTTTTTGCTCTATTGCTTTATGAAGGTGTCAGATCACTGAAGTGACAGTCATTTAACACTGAAGTTGTAGCAAGAAAAATGTTTTCAGACATTGTAATTTTAACTATAAATCAATGTAAAGATACCCTTTATCAGCTCTGTATAGGAGAATTCACTGGCAATCCTGGAGAATTAAAAAAGAGGAAAACAAATATTACGTGCAGTTCTGCAACGGTTTTTTTTATCTGGTGATAAAATTAATACATGGCAACAATCCTTCTGTTTTAAATTTAGTTTGGAACATTCATCTGCATTCCATGTTTACTTTGTTTGTCTTATGGACTGTTTGGCATTTTCTGTGCTTGAAAAGATGTACAAAAATACATCTGTGTTTTAAACAATAATAACATAAATAATGAAAGGGCTAGAATATTTTAACAGGAATAGACTGTCTGCAATATTAGGGCTCAGCCCTGGTACATAGACTATGTACCAGACTATATGTACATAAATACAGTAGACTCAGTAATTTCAAACAGGAAGCTACATGTAAATAGTTCTACTTTGGGCTATGAGTGATATCTTGACAGTCTTGCCTCATTTTTCTTTTGCTATTATTTATTTATTCTGTTACTTATTAGAGTTGTGCTTTTTCTTCATGTCAAAAGTTAGGTTTTCATTGAAGTTCTAAAGAAATCATGCAAACCAATTTTTTGTTGTTGTTGTTTATAAATAACATCTTTCTAAATAAATCTTTAAAGCTGGGAGATTAGAAATATGTCTATATAATATACTAAAAGTTTCTTGCCTGTATGTTGACACACTTTTTATAAAATGTGCATTTGCTATCTCTACATATTTCTAAGGGTTGTGTTAATATTTATTCTTTGTAAGTAGTGTCTTTTTTTTTTTTAAACTATTATGTTTCTTAACTTAGGTAGCTTGGCTAATAGAGGACAAGGCAACATTCTCAGCAGTAAAGCTCAGGATGTATCACATATTGCATTTGGATCAAAGATCCTTGGGCCACCTCCATCTTCAAACAGAAGAGTCAGTACAAGGGTCTCTGGAGAGGTAAGAGGCTTAAATTACAGAAAACCTGCTAGCACTTCTACAAAGCAAGAGATTGACAAGCAAAGAAGTCACACCAAAGGTTTCTTTCTTTTAGAACTGATGTGAGGCTATGTGTGGAGTACTATAGTTATGGACTGCCAATGCAAAAGATACTGTAACATCCAGTGGAGGGCAAGTAAAAGTGCTTGAGTGGCTACAGCATGTGAACATGGGTTTATTCAGCCCACAGAAAGGAAGGCTAAGGGAGAATCTAGCTGCTCTTTTCAATTAATGCAGGGTTGTAGAGAAGAGGGGCCAAGACTGTTCTAAGAGGTGCAGTGAAAGGACAAGAGGCAGCTGGCTCAAATTGCAGGGAAGATCTGACTGGGTGTAGTGATAAAATAAAATGGGTCAGTACTGGAACTCAGTCACAGGGAGACTGTGGAATTTCAAAACTTTCAGAAGATAACAAAACTTGGCTACAACAGGCAGATCTGATTTCAGTATTAGGCCTACAGGGGTCTCTTCATACTGAAATTACCATATGCTTTCTTATCATTCTCATTTTTCTGAATTTTTGATTCTAGACTGCTGACACTTTTGTGTGTGTAAATGTTTTTCCCCCTGAGGAGAGCCATGATGCAGAGCAGAAACTTTGCATTTTGATATGCTCTATGTGGACAATAATCAGCCATACAGTAGCTCCTGTGATGCTGTCTATTACCATGCCAGGGAAAACTACTGATCTCTCTCTGCCAGCAAACAATATGCAGGTTTTAAGAATCTGGATGGGGCTACAATTCCCAGTTTAACATCACAAATAAAAGATCCAGCCAAAGGAAGTAGACTCTTCTGTAGGAAGTTTATTTAAAGCTAACATGTAAAAAAAGATGCCTTTCTTCAGAGAAGAAAGGACTCCTAATGTCTAGAACACCCACATGTTTTCATATTTTACCATCTTTTTATCCAGATAGTGATTTATTTTTTTAGACTTTTTTCCTTCAATCAGTGGAAAAAAAACCCCAGTCTATTACTAGACTGTAAAGATTGGAGATACCACACAGAACTGTATCTACCATAAAATTTTCTGAAAATACATTTTTTTCCTAGGGAAAAAACAGACATACCAGATTCAGAAGAATTCAATCGATAAATAAATTTAATTCAAAATGTCTGTTTACTTTTGAGTATTTTGAAAGCTGTTAAGTTATTGTCTTTCTTTAAACAAATAATGTTTTTCAAGGTAACAAAGACCTCTGGTAGCAAAAGTAATAGATCGTGCCAACTTCAAAGTTCAGGGAGAGAATCTGAATCCAAAGGCAACATCGAGAGATTGGAGCTATCATTCTCACCATGCAGTGATCCTTTAGATCAAGGAGGCAAAAGAAATACTCTTCAAACACCTGAAGATATATGTCAAAATGGTAAGAACCTAAAGCAAAAAATATGTGGAGTTCACAAACTGCCAAAATTTTTGCGTGATTCCGACTTCAGAATGTAAATCTTAATTGCCTGTTTTTCTAATACTTTATCTACCTTATTAATTACTAAACACATTTGTATTAAATCTTGACTACTTCTCCTGCATGAGCTTGAATAAATGCTCATTCTCTCCGTAGGTGTTTGTATTGTGTTTGAGCCAGAGCAGCAGTAGGCAGAGGTTATACACATACTTCTCTTTCCCTCATGCTGTGTATATAACTGGACTATTGCATTGGTTCTTGATTATTTGAGACTTTTGCAAGCCTGTTTTTAATAATTTCCAAAGTTTCCCTTTATCCATACCTACTGTTAACCTTTTACTTTCTTGTGACTGACATATTCCTGCAGCCCTACAGGATTCTATGCTGTTTCGAAGATGTTTGTATCCCAGGACAATGCTCTGTATGCTGTGTTTCCATGCCTCATGTGAGAAAAGCACACAATATGAGTGTTAACAGGCATTTCATATATTTCTGGATTGTTTTTCAGACCCTGCAGTGCAGACTCAGAAAACCTCTGAGAGTAGAGGAGACGATTTTCAGCTCACCTCACCACAAGAACCAGCAGCAGACAAGAACAGTCATAGGAGATTATCTCTAAAAAATGCAGCTGAAAAGACATGGGAGATAACAAGTGGTATGGTGCTCATTTTGTTCTGTGGTGTGGGGGACTATCTATTGTAAATTTCAAAGGACCCAGAAGCAGTTCACCTAAAATATAAATGTCTGTGTTGTGGGGGATTATGGAAATCGAACATCCTGCAACAGAATTGCTTTTGAGCATTGATAAAGACTTGCAGGATTAAGCAGAGTACCAGAGCAGTGAATGAGTAAAAAAAACAGAAAAATTCCATGCTCTCATGGTTAAAGGGAAAGAAATAAAAATAATTTATTCTTTAAATGCCTATTAAATGCTAAAGACTCCAAACATCAAATGTCCAAGACATTTACTTGTCCCAGATAAGAGTTTAGGATATTAATTATGGTGTCAATGTAATATCAGCCTGTTTTGCTTTTGTTTATATATTTAAGTGGTGATTTTTTCCCCTTTTTTCTTTGTTACAGAAGATACTTCAACGTACATTGTTTTTCTGGGGTTTTTTTCCTCCTCTTTCACACCTATCTGCCAAAAGGTGTGGGCTTTTTTCTGTCATACGGTGTCCATCAACTTGGCTTTGCATGTGTCTGGAAAGGATGTTATTGTGGTAAAAATAGCCTTTGTCGCTATGGAAAAGTAATGTTACTCTTTGTTAAAAGGCACTTTGTACAGTGAGCAGACTCCTCAAGATTGACCAAAGAAATATTCCTTTACATTGTGAGCTATTTCCATTTTGTTTAATCTTTGGGATATCATTGTATGTTATTGCTTCTAAACAATACCAGTAATCCATAATTGCTATTATGGGTTTCATAATTTGACAGAAACTGATGCAAGATGCAAAGGCAAGTAGAGCCTTCTGGAGAATTTTTTAATTACTTCTGATTTCCTGAGTGGTGAGGATTCTGAGACAGGAATTACTGTCTTACTTATTCTTCATCTATAACACTAAGGCCTCTATCTAGTTCTAGAATTTCAGAAAAAAAAATGAATCAATACATTTTTTTTATGTAAATATGTGATATGAAAAGATAGAGACTTAGGGCAGTAGACTGGCGTGTCTAGAGGCCCCGTTGTAAATTCAGAAACTGAGAAATAAGCAAGCAAGCTATGTATAAGCACTATTTTACTGTTTGTGAGAATGAAAATTGTTTCTATATAGTCTTCATTGTGTGTACAGGCAGATAAAGGCACGATGTGAGTTTGTAAGGTATAATTCTCCAACATTACCCCCCCTTCCCGATTTTAATTGCTTGGCAGTGGTAGCTCAGTTTGCAATTTCTGTCTCTTTTCAAAATGTGAAGTCATCTAACTATATGTAGATGACTTAATGTCTTTATCCTGTAGAACTGGATTTGTCTGGAGGAGCTTCCTCTAGCCAGCCCCTTCATAAAAGAAAGTCCTCTTCTATGCTCTGTTCTGAACTTTTTTCCCCAGTAGGATAAGCTTGACCTCAAAGATTGGTAGGCTTTCTTTGAGGAAAAGTGCATAGAGAAGGGGGGGGGGGGGGGGCTAAAAGCAAAAACAACCAAAAAAAATTCGG
>JANIJG010021042.1:0-41672 GCA_024611175.1 Megaceryle torquata
CCTTTGGGGAGGGAGGGGGGTTAACAGAGAGTGTCTGTTAGGTCTAAGGGGCTGCCCTGACCCTAAACCGTGACAAGGAATATTCAGCTTTATTTTATCACTGAGAGTGTCAGTGTGATGGAAATCATATTCATAACTGTTGATTCAGAATATATTCTCAGATCTAAACCCTAGAGGTTGATGATCCCTTGAGTCCTTTGCAAGCTTATCATCTCTCTAAAAGAGTATTTCTACAACGGCTAGAAACCCTTGACAAACTTTCACAAAATATGGACCACAACCTAAGAATTTTTCTCACGTACTAAGAGATTTTTCCTTTAAAAATATTTATGTAGAAAGATAACAGACACTTACTCAGGAAAATAATATTAGGAAGATATTAACTGTGTTGTTTTTCTGCTTGCTTAAGCACAATATCTAAAAGCCAAGACAGATCCCAGCACTCCATCACCACTGACAGAGGGACCATAGTCCAAAATATTCTGTTCTAACATTGTTTTCATTGATCATATGATAAGTTTCTGAAATAAGGAGTAAGATCTTTCCAATGGAATCAATAAGAAACACGAAACATAGAAGACATTCACATTGTTTGAAACACTCTTTCGCTAGTTTTGTGGTGGTACCTCAGGAAGGTACCAAATCCCATGTTCAAGTGTAAACTCCAGAAACAGTACAAATTAAACGATAAATTATCTTCAAAACCCTGAAGCTAATGAGTGGATTTGCTTTGAAATTCTGTACTTCAAAACTGCAAAATACACGGGTCTTAGCTTTGTGTCAGCTTTGATTCTTGGAAGCTAATACAGAGATACTGAAACTTGCTTGAAAAGTAATTCAGTCTAAGCTCAGATACTGTCAGGGACCTGAGTGTACTAATTGGTGTTAACTGCCCTGACCAGCTTCAACTTGAGCCTTCCCCTAAGGTCCCCTAAAGTCCCCTACTGCGGGGCTCCATTTAAGCTTCATCAGGTTACAGCTGGCTTGTCTTAGCCCTGGTCCTGAGTTACTGTGAGGGCTTCCTGGTTGACCTTGGCTTGTTACTTTGCCTGATGATGATCAGGCTGTTGGTGAGAGCCTTCACTGTGATGGCCCTACTCAGATTGCTCTCCCATCTCCAGAATGGCACGCATGCTCCCATCTGGGTGGCTGCAGCCTGTCCTGTGATGCAGCTGTTTGCCATGCACTGCCAGCTTGGCCACCAGCTGGTACCAGCCCTGCTCCCCAGCAGCTGCGCTGATCGATTGTTGTGGCTGTATCATAAAGGACTTCAATTACAGTGTTTGATTTTTCATGTTTCATGAGCTTTCATGTTTTCTCCTATCTGCTCAGAAACATAAATGTAAATTGTATTTTTCTTTAGGTAATTCATAATGATCTCCCAGAAGATTTTGCTGCTGCATTAAATGAGTACAACAGCAAAACAAAGATGAACTTTGGCCAGTTCAAATCGATTGCTTCCAGAATGGCTGATAGGGAACAAGAATACTGACTTCCCCTTTTAGAAATTGGTAGGTAAATATTCTACTTTTATAAGCACACATACAGTGTAAATTCAATACAGTGTAACTGCTGTATGGATCACAGAAAGATTTGGAGGACCGTCTGTGTACAGTTTTGTGTCAGATAACATAATCTCATGTAGTCTCAGGCTTGCAGTGCTTCTGTTCTCTCACCATGGTTGTTTTTTCTCTAATCAAACTATGTTTGCATATTGTGTCATCCACCCAGTGCACCAGTCATCATTTTGCTGCTGTTCCTGTGTTTGCATCCCTTTGATAGTTTTCTTCTGTGATAGCCACAGAATCATAGAATGTTTTAGGTTGGAAGGGACCTTCAAAGGTCATCTAGGCCAAGCTCCAATAATCAAGATACTGAAAGAAGGATTAAGGCATGTTCAGTGTGGTTAGTCTGTGCCCCCGATGCCTGTGTAGTGTAGGAGTAATCAGAGGTTTCAGTAGGCTGTTACAAATATTTTTTACTGGATTGGTACAATTATATTCCTCCTATGCACAGAATTTAGCCCAGATCTTGGTAAGCATTTGTTAGGACTTAAAGTGACCATGCCTAACACCAAAAATAAGTTAATTTTTCTGTACTACATACTGTGTTACGTAAATTTTGTAGCTGGCCCATGCTGGTCAAGGAAAGAGGCTAGGAAGCAAAGTATAAAATTACAAAGGTAAATATTTATTCATGCATATGAGTTGTCCCAGCCAAACTGGGGCACACTGTGTGTGGTTTTACACAGGGTTTTTATACCCTTCAAGTGTTTGGGTATAATACAATTTGTACATACGCTACTGACTACTAGTCATAGTAAAACTTTTAAAAGTAATTATATTTCTGCAGCATCATCATCCATAAGCATTCTCGCTGCTTGTCCATTGATCCAGATGTCCCTGGAGTCAGTCTTGCCATAAGATTTATCTGTCCCAGATGCTGGGAGGGTTTCAAAGATGTGTTAGCGAGTCTAGGATGGTTGTATTATTTTGGGAATCCAGGGGTGTCTTTTATCCTTCATGAACAGTGCTAAAAGGCAAAGTCCGTATTTCCAGGGCTGGGCTGTCCTGGTGTGTGCAATGAGGTGGTGTCCTTTAGTTTGTTTTACCTAAACATGAACTATACCAAAGGCTTCAGTAAAATTCCACTACCTCATTACATTGGTGTATATAATGTAAACTAGTATGGATAAACACAGTTAATATGCTTTCATATTGTAAAGACTGATTGATATAATAGGGAAGGAAAATTTCTTAACAGTTTTGGATACAGACTTTTAAAACAGAGGTTTCTAAAGAAACTAAGAAATAATACTAGCTAAAAACCTAAAATTATTCTCAGCAATTGTTAAAAAATTTGAATCTTTAAGAAGAATCTAATTTCAAAACAAACAGCCACATGAGAAAGGCATTCTTATTTTACAAGAAAACCACTTTCCTATTTAATATCAAATCCTTTGTCTTTCCTTTTACAGCTACATGCACTTTAACAGTGACCAACAGATTTTATACCTGGAAAAGTTCATTTCATGACCCATAATTTTACACTGTATATCAGATTTTCTTTTCTATGAAAATATTTGGGCTATTGAACATACGGATTATAAATCTTTGTTTTCTGTTACCCTGAAGTACAGAGCAGGTCCCTGAAGTACAGGGACCAAATGTACATTAAAAATAGAAAAATATTTGAGTAACTCTGAATAGTTCCTAATTTAAAATTTTAGCTTGTCCATAGTAACTTTGTCTTTACACTAAACAAAGAATTTTTCTTTTACATAAAAGCATGTGCACAATTCATTTTTTCCCTTCATTTTCCATTGTTTATGTGACCTCTGAGAAATGTAGTGAAAGGTCTACGCTGGTGTTAGACCAGACAAGCAGAAGGTTCCTTATGGCATGGCCTTTACACTTACTAATGCTTTCAAACTAATCAAAGCATTATCTGATTTCTTATCACTACTTTCTGTACTTTGTGTTGGTACAGTAAGAATAATGAAAGAAAATAAAATACTCATATATTTAGTTTAATCTTTGGGTCAAAAATTTCTCCCATTCAGACATGTATTAGTCTTTCCAACATCTGTATTGAATTTATGGCTAAATTCCAAAAGCAGTTGAGGCACAACTTAAGTAAAATTTGAATTTATGCATTTATTTTAAAGGAGAGAACTTAGCTTAGCTTAAGATAGGTGGCTCCTGACAGCTTCAAGTAACTGTTGAGGAATTTTTATTGTACCCCTTGAGGCAAATTAAATACACATTTGTGCTTAAATATAAAGTGATTTAATAGACAATCTGCTGTAAGTGGTTCTATGGGGAGCCTGCAAAGATGTGGCATGAGCTGATTCCTTATACATGCTTGCGCCAGCACCAGTCATATCATTGCAAATAATACTGTAACATTTCTTATTTTATCAATGAGGGAATTTGTTCTCCCTTATATAGAGTCATTTCACCTCTGGCATTCCTCTTTCTATTGTTTAACCTGGTTCTGGAGTTAGGCTTTCCTACTGGTAGGACCACGTCATTCCTCAGTCTCCAGTTACCATTGCTGAGCAGCTACAATTTGAATTTCCCCCATCATAAGATGTCTCGTTAAAATTTATGTAGCTGTTTTTCTATGCTAATGTTTACTGCCAACTGCTCAGTGATTTTAGGCACTCTGATTCATTCCTGAAAGAATGTCCGTGTCAGATCCCCATCTCAAGCATCTATCTGTACCCCTTCTCTCTTTGCCTCATGCATTATGTAGAGAGATCTAAACCAGCATGATGGGTTGACCTTGGCCAACTGCCAGATGCTCACCCAGGTCTTCTCTCACTCCCCTTCCTCAGCAGGAGGGGAGAGAAAATAGGATTGTATGGGTCAACACAAAGACAGGGAGACTGCTTACCAGTTACCATCACAGGCAAACCAGACAACTTGGGGAAAAGTAGTTTAACTTATTGCCAGTTAGAATACATTTTGGTAGTGAGAAACAAACAAAAAAAATTTATACACCACCTTCCCCCCATGCTCCCCTTTCTCAGGTCAAGTTCACTCCTTCATTCATGACTCCTCTACCCCTCCTCATTCCCTGAGTGCTACAGGGGGGATGAGGGCTGAAAGAGTTAGTCAGGATGTAACAGTTTGCATTGACACTTTACTCCTTCTCCAGTGTGAGTCCTCTTCCAGTCCTTGGGCATAAACCTGCTCCAATGTGGGCTTATTACAGGCTGTGGTTCTCTCAGGTCACATGCACCTGCTTCAGCACAGGGTCCTCTATGGGGGGATGTGACTCCAGTATTTGCAGTAGTGTTTCTCACTCTTCCCCCCCTCCCCTTTTCTTTTCCTGCCTCCTCACTTCTCTGCCTGAGTGATGTTTTCTTAAATATGTTTTCATGGAGGTGGCACCAGCTTCCTCAGGAAAGCAGAATGTTTCATCTGGCTTTTTATATGGCAAGTGTTTTGTCTCAGCTCTCCACCAGAGAGGCTGTCAGAAACCTGGATCCATGAGGCCATCCACAGGGGTTTTCCATACTGTATCCTGCACAAGTGTCTGATCTAAAGAGGAGCAGGGCTTTTCCCTTCTCACCAAGACAATCTGACGCATAAACTCTGTTTCTCTAAATGCTAGTTCAACAGTACTGGGGTACCCAGGTTCCATTGTGAACTGGGGCATTGCTATTTTAAACTGATAGGAGTACAGTACTGTTCCTGCTTTAAAGGATTTGCTGGAAAGGCTAAAAAGTTGTGTAAGATGTATCTCATAGTTTATATTTATGTTGAATTTCTTGTTTTAAGAAAGCAGCCTGGTAGAAGACTACTATCCTTTGGTGAAAAAAGGGACAGAAATATGAATTAATATTTTCTGAGCTGTGTATGCAACCAGCATTTAACGATACTCTGAAGCAGTTCAGGCTTAATGGCTCTTGGACCAGCTGCTGTGACTCAAAAGAATCATTTAAAGGAGCAAGGCAGTACTGCTAATGCTTGGCAGTGCCATATTCAGGGGTGCAGTTCTTTCATCTCCTCGGAAATGAAACTGAATCTGGCAGCCAGGACAAACCAGGAATGGAAACTGAAAGCAGCAGCAGCGGTGGCAGCAGCTGCAGCAGCAGCTGCAGCAGGTACTGACTGTGGAGGGGTTGCTTTCAGGGTGGGTTTTGGGGCCAAGACTGGGAGTGGGGCTAGGGCTGGACTGGATTTAGTTCTGGGGGGCTGTGATTGGGTTTAGGCTTGGTGCTGGAGCAGGGGTTGGAGTTAGCATTAGGGTTGCAGTTGTTTTGGGCTGGACGAGGTAGCTGGGCACCATGCAGGGGAACATCTGGGTCCTTGTGGGCAGCAAGGTAGCACTTTCCAGGGTGGAGGGGCAACAGGGATGCTCAAAACCCACCTGTTTGCGCACACTGTAGCCTCTGGCAACTCAGATGTCAGTGTGTGCACTGCAGAAAATCACCCATGTGGCAAAGTATGTAAGCATTTCTACTGAAAGGAAGTACAGCAGTCCATACAGGAATATGTACAGATGCAGTTTTGCTCTCTGAGAACAGCCGACTTTACGTGTTTGGATATGGAAAGTCAAGCTTGCTTAGGAGGTTGCTGAAGTAGCAATGGCCATTTTCTACATAAGCAACAATTTCAGCATGCAAAAATTACATAATTCATCCCAGAATGGTATTCTCAAGCCTTTGGTATAGTTTTTTTCAGTTTAGATAAGAAAATGTAGAAAAGTCTCAGGTTTATTGCTGCCTTGACAAAATGTATGTATGCAGCTATGCAAAAGGTGACTTCATGTGGCTGTATGTATATAAATAGCTTACACTGCATGAAAATCAATATTAAAATTCAACTGTAAAGTTATGTTAAGCATGCCACTGTAATGTAGCAGCACACTGTGTACAGTATTTTACAAGAAGATCATAAAAAGGTATTTTTGTTTCTTTTTTTCTTTGACTTCATTTGCTAGGAGTTTGAAAAAAAAAATTCAGGTTACTTTGAGTTGAGTTTGTGAAATCTGAAAAATTGAGGTTGCACTTTAATTTCCCTTGTTTTTTTAATAGAAGTTATATGACTAAAAATTACATCTAAAGGTGAAACGGTCTTTTTATGGTCTTAGAAAGATAAAGGATAACCATATCTAAGGCATAGGAACATTGCAATGGCAAATACTGCAACAGTAAGTACTGCGTGAGGTGTAACCTCAATGGAAACTAGAGAAAATTAAAGTTCAGAAGAACTGAGCTGATGTGGCAGGCAGTGTGCAGGGTTATTCCAAGCTGCTTGGCTCAAAGGAACTGAACTTCAAGATCTTGTAGAGCAGGGAGTTATCCTAGCCATTTACAGTTGTGTTCCTGCTCAAGATCTGAGAATTCTACCCTCAAAAAAAAAAAAAAAAAAAAAAAAGGAAGGCAGAAGAAAGCTAAAACTGAATTGAGAAATTGAATTGATACCAAACCACAGTGACCCCCATCAGGCAATGAAGATACTGTGGCATGTCTGCTTGTGACTGGACTAGCATGAACAGTGTGGGTACAAGTCACTTGAATCTGGAAACATGAATCATTCCTTGGACATGCCATGTAGATATAGCTAATATAGCAAATTGTGTCTAACCCCCTGCAAGGGGCCCTTCATGCAATGTGTAAAACTGATATGTAATTCTTCTCTTTAGTAAAATTTAAGAAAGACAAAAGCTAATGTTTTGCTTCTAGTTCATAAATATAGGTATTGATTTTTAAATGAAAATGTGTCTCACAGGGATGTTCACAAAATGCTTTCTGAATTTTCTTGAATTTTGTCCCAGTGTGATTATTAAGTAGATAATTTAAGCCTAAGAACATATCATATATCCTGAAAATTATCTCTTGATTACTTAGAGTTTTCTTTTTTTTGGATGATAGAATCAGGATCTATGATGGATTCTGCAGAAGATCATTTCAAGAAAGTTGGTCATCATGATGCAAATGCTAGTAATGATGTTAGGGAGGAATGGAGTGCCAGTGAGACAATGGGCTTCATTCCAACAAAGGAAGATAAAGAGAGTGGGAGTACAAGTGAAAGGGATGAGAAGTATGAGACCAGTGACAAAGCAGAAGCAGCTGTTGTGAAGATGCTTGAAGAAGAGGAAAACAGAAAAAAAGAAGCTGAAGACATAGATTACAGTAACATTTATAGTATCTCAACAACTGAAAATGTGACACAGAAAGAACCACAAACTGAAAGCAAGAATTTCAAAGTTCTCTGGCATGAACATCATTCCCAGAGCACTGGTGAGGAGTTTTCATTATGTTATGCTCGTGTCTGTGGCTTTTATTGCAGTGTCTTTCGTTGTCTCTTTTGTAATTAATTTATGAGTTATGGTTATGTGTTTCTACCAGTAACCATGTATGTGATCATTTTAGAAATTAGAAGACATACTGAATTTCTAAAGAAGTTGAGGGTACACATTTGGGCATCCCTATCAAGAGCTCAGTAAGTACGGTAGAGTTCATGGAAAGATACATAATAAATTGATGGTCGGACATGGTAATCTTAGAGGTCTTTTCCAATTGTGACAATTCAGTGATTCTGTGTGATTCTGTGAAATCATAATAAAAAGAAAGTCTGCCCAAGAGTATGGATTTTCTACATGTTTTAGGAACTGATGTACAATATTAGCTATTGCTCTTTATTCTTCAATTCTCTGTTGTGTTTTTTTTTTTTTTTTTTAGCATACTTCTTCACATGTTTTAAGGCTGCTGCTTTTACAGCATTTAAAACAGTTTTCCTGCAAAATTTTCCTTTTTATGTATACCTTCTGTGGTTTTGTATGTTTGTTTTCATGCATGATCTTAATCTCCAGATTCCAATTCCTTTCCCTGCCTGATTTGGAAAAGGATTAGAAATAGTGCTGTTCACATTGACAGTGAAATGTCTCCTCTTGCATTCTGGAGCTGACATGCTAAAGACAATTTAAATGCGCAGTATAGAAGTTTACACCGTGAAAGGCATCAGATAACAAACTGGGCCTGTAAATCAGAGGCTACTGATGCTAGCCAATAAGGAAAGCTGGGTCTTCCTTGGTGTGGATCTGAGGTAATGTGTATCAGGCATTTTGGGCAGCCATGAAGTAAAGAAGTACATTCTTTCTATTAGAGTATGGATATTCTCATAAAGTGCATCAGTATTGTAATATGTAATAGTGTAGTATGAAATATACAAACATGAAAGCAGAGGACCTTTACTAGAAGGGTTTGCCTCTTCATCTAGATGTGCAAAAGTTCTTCTGACGCCTTGGTCTGTCCTAGGTAAAATACCATATCCCTGGACTTTCATGGATTCTTTAAAGAGATGGAAAATGTAGTCAATTTCTAGGATGTATTAAAAACTACTAAGGTGCTGGCTGTTTATACTTGCCTTCTGCAGTGCAATGGATTTGTTTTGAGTTTGCCCTAAGACTAGTTAATGCAAATTTATTTTTCACAGTTTTCTGAAATAGGAAGGGGATGAAGAAATCTTTTGATTATTTGGTCTCTTGGATTAATGTATTTTCATTTAATTCCTTTTGCTGTTAAGGTGTTTTCTTGCCATAGACCTTCCTTGGATGAAAGAGGTAGTTGTCATTGTCATGATAGTTGTTAACTCGCTATTTCTAGCTGGAAACTCAGGCAGGAATGTTCTCACAGTGGTTTTTGTGGCTATCTTCTGTGGAGTATTTCTTAGAGAACAGGTAACACTTTCTTCACAAGCAGTCAGGGACAAGAGGACCCACCTAAGTCACAGAAGCCTCAGATACTGCAGAAGTATCTGGAGTTGTAAAGGAAACAATTGCTAACACTATCTTCAATAACTGGAAGGATGGCAAGCTATTTAGGACTAACCTTAGATCCAAGAAGGATGGTTTGCTATTGATTTAATTTATACACTTAATGTTTAGTTGATTTAATTAACAAGCACATTTATTTGAAAACCTATTAGTAAGCAAATTTCTTCTGTCCTATGTCCCCAGCTTTTCTTGGAGCAATGTTATGTACATGCTATTTTGTTTTCTTTCAGGTATGTCAGTCTATTAAAAGACTTTGTTGAGTCTGAATTCTTTGTGATAGATGGGGATTCCTTACTACTTATGTTTTTAGATGAGAAAACACAGTATCTAAACTTCTTTTACCAAACTGAATGCTTCCTGCAGGATTTCACCGAAAAAGGAGCAAAATATGTCATTGCTTTCTTCAAGGTACAGAACAAGTGACATTTGTCTGCTGTTTAAACCATGGCACTCCTTTAAAAGTAACTGCCTGATTCTAATCAGGATTAGGAAGCTGTTCATTGTGTCAACAAATATGACTGAATAATTTAATTGTTTTTATTTCCCACAGGATGCAGAACAGATGTACTTTCATTATCCTCATTTTCTTTTCTTACGTACTGCACTAATACAACACCTGAAGCATAACACAAGCACCACTGTTCTTACAGAATTTACCAATTGTTTATCATCCAAATGGGAGATTTTTCTGAAGGAAAGCTATCCTTACTTCATCATCGTATCTGACATAGGACTGACGTCTCTCCAAACAGACTATTTATCTATCTTAATTGCTCATTCACTGTCAAAGAAAATCAACATAGTGCTTACTTCAGGAGTATGATATTCTTAGAGTTTATGGATATCATGTTCAGAGTGTGTATATACACAGATTATTTTTTCAAAAGGTAAGTTGCTCAACTTCATTGTTGGTTTGCAATAAGTGTTGGTTCAACTTAGCAGATTTAATTAAAATATCTCAATATGAGAATTATATTTTGCATATTACAATTATAAAGCACTCATACATGGCTCATTTTATGTTTCTTTAATCTGCTGGTCCTGAAATCCTTAAGAGGCAAACAACTGTGATTGGTGGCAAATTCCTGCCCTATTCTCTGTAGTCTCATCCTTGTTCACTAAGATAGCCTTAAATACAGATTTACCCTTATCGTCAGTATCACATGTCTTAGCTGACTTGTAATATGCCCAGAAAAAAAAAACCAAACAGCATTTGGGCCAGGGATGTGATTTTTAAAATTTTATGTAGAATAGATGTTTCTTGTAGGCTGAGGATTGACATATGTCTGAATGGATACTGTCTGTGGCTAGTAGTCCCTGATGCATTGTATCTATTGACTTTTGCATATAACTTTGACTTCTGCACTTCTTAGCATGAAGAAGATCTGCGATCTGCCTGTGAAAACCTAGTCAGGTACAAAAAACCATTCATGTGTCTATATGGACATCTCAAGCTGAGCCTAAAAAGCATGCAAGAAGAGGTAATTTGACCATTTTTGTAATTTTTCTTTTTTTCTCATTGGGTTGACTTTTGTCCTCCATTCCTTTACATGAAATTCTCTTCTAGCCAGAACTGGGGGCTCTTTTCCCTATCCTCACTGAGACACACCTTCCTCAGTGTGTCTCACTGACACCCTGAGTCTGAGGGTGTCCTGTGCCTACTCTTCTTCATAGCAGCTTGAAGCTGTTCCTTTCTTTAAAGTTCACTAAAACAGGGTGGTTCAGCTAGAAACCTGGATGCCTCTTGAGGAATTTTTTTGTCTTGGTGACTGCCTTTCTTTGGAGAAGATGGGAACCAGCCTTTTCATCAGAACACATCATCTGTGGCATAAATATACCCTTAGCCACAGGGGGGGCTGTGTCTACTACCTTCCAGGTGCACTGTGGCCATGCCTCACCCCCACAGCAGCCACTGGCTCCTGAGGGTAGGTTGGGGAGGGTTATATTCAGCAGCAGCGGGCAAGAGTAGCTGCTGCTGCCAGCAGCAACCTCATCTATAGGGACACCTCAAAATCTAAACCTCACTATTGCTGCTGGTGAGGCTTGCACACTGTAAACTAAACTATTCACAATTCGTGTTTTTTTAAGAGCTTGATTACAGTTGCAAAATTTGTGCTTGCATGATTAAAGCAGTGGGTTTACGATATTTTACTTCAAAAAATTGGTATTTTTATGGTACCACTGTCACCTTTAGTGCCTAATATACTGCTGCCATTTTCCTGAGCATTGTTAGCCTGCAGTGTTGTGACTTCGGCTCCTGTGGAGAACAGCAAGGTTTCCTTGGCTTCAGTGGAAATAATACTGGTTCAGCAAGCTTATTTTTTTTCAGTCCAGAAAAGAATGGTGTTACTCAGAAAGCATTTTAAAGCCTGTCTGCTGCTATTATTTTTTATTATTATTATGATAATCTTTCCTGAGGTGAGTTCAATACTTGGAGCAATAAAACATCAGGGTGCAGCAAAGGTGGTGGCTGCCCCCTCAGGGATGGGCCCTGGGAGCTCCCCTGGGGGTGGCCGGGCAAGGCCTGGTAGCCAGGGCCTGTCCTATTGTCCCAGTTGAGAGCAGGGAAGCTGGGGGGCTGCTGCAGCCCTGGCATCAAATGCCTCCCTGAGAATGGCTGAGGACAGACCTGCTTGTCAGCCTGCTGGGCTGTGAGGAGCTGGAGACTGCCACTGCTGCAGCATTGCTGGGGAAGGGACCGATGGCCCTGAGGGGCTGAAATGGGCCTCTGGGCAGGAACAATCAGGACTCTTGGTGCCCTCAGGGCATTACAAAAAAAGAGCAACTTTTATTAATGATTATGCCCACTTCTCCTTCTATAGTTTTCATATCCTTTTTTTTTAATTCTCTGATGGAGCTCTGTAAAGGACAAGACTTGTCCTTTTTTTTTTGGTAGCTCTTATTACAGCAGTCATCTGTGCTATTCATAATGTTACAACTACAGGTTCATCAGACTGTCTGTCTGTTGAAGAAACTGTGGCCTGCAGGATCTGACATTCGGCGTGTGATCTGTGTTCTTGCTTGTGCTGTGGGATTAAAATTACACAGCAACATGTTGGAAAATGCAAATGCTTCCATGCAAGCAAAGAAAAAGCAATCAGCAAGAGTAAGTTTTTTTTTAATATCATTTCAGCACAGCATCCATAAACATTTTGCTAACCAGAAAGATGGCTCTCCTCCTAGATCCCAAGCTGCAGAGAGGCCCAGCTGCTGCTGTTGTGACTACATCACGTAACTAGTCTGGTTCAGATAATTACTGTGGCCACAGCTTTTCCAAGGGAGCGTGGTCTCTTTGTGGGTGGCAGGAGCTGTGCCTGGAGAAAGTTTTACCTCGGGAGCAATTACTTCCCTAGGACATTTTACCTTAGAAGGCAGTTGCTGCCATTATTTTTCTTTTCCTGATATTCAGTGCCATATGTGCTTTTACAGAGGAATACACTTTTCCTCAAGTTAGCAAGACACTTCAGAAAAAAAGCTTTCTCTCTAGGTGAAGTTGTGAGATCGTTTTTGTAACCATACTACAAGCTTTCTATTTTAAACAAGTTAACACAAATGCAGTATATCAGTAATATTTTATGAGACACATATTCAGTGGATTACAGAATAGCTACAAGTGGTTAGCACAGATAGATTTCTGTACAAACATTTTGCTGTGCAGCTGAGAAAAGAGCATAGGCCTGTATCTAGATATTAACTTTTTCCTTTTTTAAAGAATAACATTTCTAGCCAGACACACTGACAATTGTTGTTAAGTTTTGCTTTGATTTTCATAGTGATATTCTTTCTGGGAAAAAAGATTTATTTGTTTTCACATTAGAAATGATCTGCATCTACCAGCACTACAAGAGTGTTCTTTTTGAAGTAAGTGTATCCACAAGTAATTACTATGCATAAAATTGTTTAAATAAAAATTTAGATCAAAATTATTAGCTGCTTTAACAAAGTGTGAGCTACTGAGGTGAACACAATTATTTTACACAAGGCTGTGGTCAACTTTCTATCTGTAATCTCTCAACAGGGACGAAGTAAACCCCTTTCTCGAGAAGAAGCAGCTGACCTCTGTAGAATGCAGTGTCTTACAGTGACTTTTCTTCTTCATATGCCTCTCTCACAGAGAGCTCAGATTAGGCTCATGAAGTCCTCCTGGACTGAGCAAGTTTTACCATTAATAAAAATGGTATGTGTAATACTGTCTTACTTCCCCTGTCATCATGTGCTATTGTCCTTTCAGTTTTCATTTTCCTTTATATGCTATTTTAGTTACATGATGGAATCAAAGAATGTACTGTTCCTGCTGGAAATAAACCTTATGTTGTGGGACACAAATCAGTGCGGCTAGGAGAATGTTGGGAACAATAGCTCTATACTTAGACATCTCCAGTTAGCCACTGTTAGTCTTAGGATACTGGGCTAGATGGAACTTTTGGTCTCATCCAATATGGGAAGTTTGATGGCAGACCTTTTTATTGTTTAAAGTTGGTTATTGCAGTGAAGGAGAACAGTGAAGGCAGTTTCTTGATCACAAAGAAATCAACTAACAGTTTGTTGGTGTTCATGTCAATAAAATCTGTGGTTGTTAACCTTGCTTTGGAGATGCTTAGATCCCTCCACATGAAAAGGTTCTCCATAAGAGTCAATTGTTTGCTTTATTTTAACAGCAACAAATGTGTATGCATTTTGCTTTGACGCAGCTGAGTGATACAAATGATTGGAATTTGGATTTAACTTACCTGCCTGACTTAAATGATGATTCACTGCTCATGAATCTTGCATATTACTATGAGGTCGAATACACTGAAGGTACTTGTCAACAGTTTATTTTCTTGTATTTCTAACTGTATTAAGCTGCAAAATGAGAGTGAAACTTCTTGTGCAAGCAGAAATGAGCAAATTTTTCTAATTATCCATATAGTAATGGAGACATTTTATAGAACAATAGGGAAAATATTTTTCTATAGCTAAGTCTAGAAAATGACACACAAAAGTGTCTTTCACCAGTACTCATTCAGAATACTTTACCATGTCATATCTTTGATGTACCTCCTGTACTTATGTGAAGGAAGAGTGATAGAGCATAGGCAGTAAGAGCTCTGGGTCCCTGTTATGGTGTATTCTTAACTGTTTGGTTTTTAGCCAGTTTTCTATCCATTACATTTTGTCTTAGTGCAACACAGTCAGAATGGAAACTAGGTTCTACCCCTACTGTCTTTAGATAATATTTTTTATTTCAGATGAGATTGAATCAGACAAAACCATCTATTGTCTTATAAATACAAGAATTTTGGAGCTGGAGATTTAAGAACATGATCAGTTGTGTTAAGATTCACAAAAAATTTAAAAAGGCTGACAAAGCAAGAAAGTATGGGAAAATATTTGTAGCAAACATTCTTCCAGAGTAATTCTGTTTATCTGAAATACTCTGCTATGAGTCAGTCTCTCTGTCTGATAGTAAACCACAAGACTTTCTTTATGATCTAACCACAAGAAGTTGTGTAGTAACCACAGTAAAGTAAGTGTAGAGGAAGTTTTAAAGGAAATATGAAGTAGGAATATGAAACTTTTTTTTTTTTTTTTTTTTTTAATGCTGCCTATTATTGGCCACTAAAAAGAAGATTATCAATTCAAAATCCTAGCTTTTGGGAACTGAAGGTGAGACAAATACATCTGTAGTTTTTTTGCTTACAGAGTTACACAGACAGTCTAATTCTGGTGTTTTTTACAAAATACATCTTCTCAGTATATTTAGTTAGTTGTACTTCGGGTTGTTGAATTCTGTGAATGTACAACATTCTGTTCTAATTTGTTCTAATGAGCAGAGAATTTGGGTAGGACTGAAGTCTGTTTCTGATGCTGCATAGGTGAATAGGTAGGTTCTGTTTGAGGAAACTTAACTTTCAAGCGTTTGTTTTGTTTTGTTTTGTTTTATTTCTACCCTATACAGGATTAGAATTCAAAAAGAAATTGGGGAAAGAAATAGAGAATGAATACCAATGTTTATGGGACACAGTAACAAAATTGGCTGTGAAATACAGTTTTGGAGATGCTTTCCCAATACGGAAGACCTCCCAGCTATTTCTTGAACGGGAACAGACATTATTTAGAGGTACTGACAAGTTCACAAATTAGAAAGTTAGAAGCAGGGTCTCCATTACTGTCAATGAAAATTCTAGGAGTAGTAATCTGAATTTATCCTGATCACAAATCTAATCCATACTTCATGGATTCTGTCCTCCTTCCTTTCAACCCACTAGGAGAACTTTGCAGGTGATGCCAAAATAAGTCTGACCAGGCCTCATGGGTGAAATTCTGACTCCACTGTAGACAGCACAAGTCTAGTTATTGACTTCAGTAGGAATTAGGTTTGGTTCTGTGATTGCTAAGCCAAACACTGCATATGTTGCAAAACCCAGTATGATTAGTGTAATACAAATAATAGTAAAAAGCACAATAATTACTCATAACTAAAGTAATGATTGCAGGAAGACTGTCTCTGAAGAACATCTTCGTACATGTTGACATAGGGTTATGCAGGCATTGGGCATGGAAGCAGCAAATTAAGTGAAGTGCAGAATTGTCCTAATGGTAGAGAGTCCAGCCATCACTGTAGCTCACACTGCAGTCCTTGAAGTCTGTAGAAATGAGACTTGCCCATAAGTATGTCAGATTACACCATCATCCTGTTCAGTAGCCTATAAGTGGGGAAATGCATAGTTGGCTCAGAGATTGTTTCCTCACTTACAAGACCTGTTCTGAACACCTGAAAGGAGTAGGTAGGATTTTTGCGTGCTGTATGATGTTTCTTGTGAAGAGGGTTTGTTAATAACATTCAAATGCTTGTTTTAAACCTATCAAATTGTAGAAATCTTTAGAAGAGACAGTTGGTAAGCAATTCAGTAAAGGTTGGAATGCAATTCTAAAGTTTGTGAGTGTTCTTCAGCTGTTTTCAAAGATATCTATTGGGAAAAGTGGGCTTTAGTGGGCAAAAAAAGGACATTTGCTTTGTTATCTGTGTGATATTAAGGCATTTTCCGCACAGCATTTTAGTTGATCATTTCTGTATTGCCTTTGGACACCTTGAAGACTGAAGTTGTAACTAGACTTAAATGTGGGAAGGATGCATGATGTTACATATCATCTTTAATCATCTAATGTTAGTGCACTGGAACGTGCATATTTAGGAGCCTGTGGTCTTTATGGAATCAGTGCAGGGAAGTAGATGCCTGTGAGATGGGATGGGTTGTGGCATTCAAAAAGTCAGCATTAAGTGTCTAAAAGGATTATGAGAATAGCTACTTTGAATCAATAATGATGCTGCTTCATTTTTCTTCCTGTGCTTGCTTGAGAAGAAACAGGAAATGGGGAGCTAGTAAAATGCTGCTTACTTTTAGCAAGTTTTACTTTATAGAATTTAATTTATAATGTAACTTGACAGAATTTTCAAGTATAATATGCAATTATGTGTTCTTAATTAAACAATATTATTTTTTGCACTGTAAAGACTATAAAGAAGAAATTCCTAACATTGGACTAATCCCAGTGAAATCTCATCTTGTTGAATATTATGCCAGAGATGTTTTGAAAGACCTACCTGTTTTAGAAAGGTACATATGAATTTTCTTTTAATGAAATAACATTATGCAGGTTTATTTTCTACTCCTCTGCACTTTACATCCATATTATGCTCAGTTTGCAAAAATGTAGAAGTTCTTTTGCTACGAGTTGGTAAAATTTCACATTTACATGTACTGGTGTAAATATTAACAGAAAGATCCATATTTCTCATACTGTTACTTATTTTCATTATAGTCTTTGATTCTTATTCTACATTCTGGAACTGTTTTTCTAAATGTACTATTTGTATTTGAAAGGCCTTATCCTAAATTGCTAAACTTAGATCAATTTCAGAAAAAGAAAAACATTAAATAAAAACACTGAAAAAAAGGAAAAGAAGTGTCCTTTTACATTTGCTCTGCTATTTGTGGAAGTGGGCTCTGTGCTACACAATGAGTGTTTTTTAGCCAGCGTGTGAATTATATAGTTACATAACATTCTGTGATTAATCCGTATGAGAATAAGTGGAAAAATGGGGTTTTATTTGTTTGTTAGAAATTATTTCTGAAAAACCGAGGCTATCTTGACACACTGTTTGGAGTAGGATTTTCTGTGTTTGTCTTCTGCCACAGGATAAATACGCGTTCTTTTGAATGAATGTTTCATGTGAGATGCCAGAAAACACTTTTAATTTCTACTTTATTTAATGTTTGTATATTTCAGCAATGATCCTGCAGTTACTTCACTTAACAAATACAAAAAGCTTGATGAGCTTCGTCACTGGCATTCTGGCAGACCTTTGACTGAGGAATATGAGCGAGTACGGTGCAATGTTGATGGTAAGAAAAACTAACACAAAGCTTATGTGTCTGTGTTGGCTAGAACAGTATTGTAAAGGTTATCATGGTCTTGGAGGAGGACTTCTCATTTCAGAAAATACTTGCAGCTGTATAAATACTTGCTGAACTAGAGCTACTGCAATAGCTAAATTATACCTAAAGTGATGTGCCTGTGTGTTATGTGTATGCATTGTGTACTGTCCTAAATAGGCATAACAGAATGTTCATGATACATTCCCTTTTGCTTGCTATATGCTTCACAGATTTGAAAAAGCAAACTGTATCTATACATGCACTTTGATGTTTAAATACATAGTTTGGATAATGCTCAGTAAGAACATCCATACATGTACAAAATCTGCACAGTGCACACATAGCCAATCTTACCTTTTGATAACAGAATTAAAATGAAAAGTAAAATAAGTTGTCATGATTTAACCCCAACCAGCAACTATGCACCACACAGCCACTTTTTCACTCGCTGCAGCCCTGGTGGATGGGGGAGAGAATCAGAAAGGTGAAAGTGAAAGAAAACAAAAGGAGGAATTCATTCACTCCTTCTCATTGGCAGGCAATTGTTTAGAGTCATCTCTAGCTAAGCAGGGCTCCATCCAATTGTTTCTTGGAAAGACCAATGCCATCGCTCCAAACATCCATCCCCTGCCTTCTTCTTCCAACAACATTTATTCCTGCACATGATGTCATATGGTATGGAGTATCCCTTTGGCCAGTTGTGGTCAGCTGTCCCAGCTGTGTCCCCTCTCAACTACTTGTGCATCCCCAGCCTACTCACTGGCAGGGTGGTGTGACCAGCTACTATGAAGAAAATTAACTCTATCCTGCTAAAACCACCACAGAAATAAACAAAAGTTGTTTATATCAGAATTCTTGATGTTCTGCATTATAGTTTTCTGTAAGTCTTTTCCAGTTTGAAATACTAAGAAAAATAAACCAAACAAACATGGACTTAGCTTTTATCTTCAATTTGCATGTGTACATGACATGAAGTATACAAAACTGTATTTACCAGCAAGTAGACAAAACTTTCTCTCAAAGGTGTTCCCATCATCTATTGCATCATACAGTGCATTAAACTGTGTAAAACCTACTGGGTGTTGGGAAGTCGTGGATTACTGTTGGTACTTCTGTGTTGCTTAAGATTTTTGTTCAGGGACTTAGACAGTTGTTTCCTGAGTACATATTTGCACCACTTGACCTATGAAGCTACTGTTTCATCTGCTTCTCTTTCTGCCAATGATTTTTTTCATTCTTTCATGCACTGTGATTTCAATGGGAAGTTTGGAGATCATAACCTGCAGAATAGTAGCTAAAGCAACTTCCATAATGTTGGAGTTGAAGGTTTATGTCCACACCAGCTGAAGAGAGGGCCTTTCTCCTATGCCTTGCATGAACACTCTGAAAGCTGGCATGTGTTATCTCTGTCTTGTGAAAAACAGATCTTCTGAGATGGGCCTTCACATTCAGACTGCCTCATTGTTTTGATTTAGGGCAGAGTAATACGTAGGCTTGAGTATGGAAGTATCCATGTGCTCAGTTCAGTATCTTCCATTGGCTAGAATAAGTGTTCTTCCAGCAGCTTTATTTATTTATGTTCTGATGACAGACTCTTGTTTTCAAGGGGAAGTGGTCTGATCATCTGAACTGCCTTTGGAATACATTTTCCTATTTTCATGGACTGTGTGAGAAGCCAAGACATCTTGCTCAGACAGTTAGACTTTCTTTCCAGGCATCCATCCTGCTTGTTAAATTTTAAGATATCTTTCATGTGTGCCTAAAGTAGTTTGAGTTTGACTCTATTGCCTATTTACCAGGTAATTCAAAGTACTGTTGGATTTCAGTGAGTCTTAGTAGCCAGCCTCTTTCAAAATGTGATTTTGGCCTTTAGATCAATGAGGAATTATTAGGAACTGTATCCATTACCCAGGTAGCTTTTCTTGAAAATAGATGAGGCTGGAATTCTATCAGAGTGGTTTTTAATCAATTATATTTGTCTGCAGCAAAATCCAGAGATCCCAAAGAAAGAAGACAAGTACAAAAGTTACAGACTTTCTATCATTTTTATGGAAGCACTTTGGAAGACAGCGCTTCAAAGCTTATTGTACAGCAAGAGGTTGTGTCACGGACTGCTAACGCTGCTGTCAAAAAGGCACAAAAAAAGCATGTCAGTATATTCAAGTTGCTTTTTCCAAGTTTTGTTTGGGTTTTTTGGGTTTTTTTGTTTGTTTGTTTCTATTATCTGGGAGAGGATTTCTACTGTATGAGTCCCATAGCTGAGGTTTTATATTCTGAATGCATTAGTAGTTCTCGGGTGAAGAAATGTAAATTGCCTTGTACTTTAAATTTAATTAGCTAATTAACAAAAGAATTTTTGTTCCTAGTTAGGAACACTGATGAGTATTGACAGGCACAAATAAAAAAATATTCATAAATATGAATCCTGTCAAGGCTCATAGATTTTGGCTCATGGCCAGAATTAGAATGTGGAGTGAAGAAAACTGGAGTTCGTGAATTTAATTTTACTTTAACAAACTATTGAGAAATACTGGAAAAAACTTTATTCAATTATTTATTTCCTGGTACTATTTGGAAATTCTCTGTGAAAGATCCTGTAGATATTGCAATTAATCTTAACTATGTGAACATTGTCAGATATCACAGGGTATGTAGCATGTCCTTGCATACTCATGAACAATCCTTGAGTAATATTTCATAACGGACTGTATTATGTATTACAGGATATGGCCTATAGATTTATCTGTAAAAATCTGTATATAAAATAATTACATTAATTCCAGATAAAATTGAACTCTTAATTTTATTTAACTTACTGAAAAGCAGTTCAATATGATAGTTGGTCAGTACGATGCTTTAATGGTTGGACTCGATGATCTTTGAAGTCTTTTTCAACCTAGATGATTCTATGATCAGAATTACTATTACTCATGTATAAAATAAAAGCTTGAATTTTAACTTTCAGACATCTGCTATTTTATTTTTCCACATTTCTGCTTTTTTACACTAATGTGAAGCTTTATACTGACTTAAAATGAAGGTTAGAGAAGCTCTTTTGAGCAACATATATAGTTTCTGAATCTAAATATCTCCTTCAAAATGAAGTACTATATTAAACAATGCCAAAACACAATGTGTCACACAGATTAATTGAAAACTGTAATATAGCTGCCATGATTGAGTTTATGGATTAGCTTTTTTTCAGATGATGCTTGAACACAGTGAAGGTTATTTCAAAGTATCTTCATTTTATTGGACAGAAAAGTAAAGCAGAAACAATTGCTGAGGAAAATAACAGACGACTGAAAATGAAAGAAGAAAAGAAAGAAGAGGAGCAATGGAAAGCCTTGTGTATACCAACTGAAAAGGAAATAAAAGCAAATCTGACTGTTGGAATAAATAAGTTGGAGAAGATTCTCAAGACATTTAAAAGTAAATCTGTGAAGTTCAGTGTAGAAATGACAGGACTGTTTGCCTGTTTAGAAGCATGGAAGGCACACTGCAGAGAGCAAGGTATGTCAGCCAACAGTAAATTTGGACATTCTCAGCTTCAATAAAGATGCATGAATACAGCCCTGTTTCAGGAGTATGAAAGGTATTTTTAAGAATTAACAGGCTCTGGTCCCCTTTTACAATTTCAAGATCCTTTAAGTCATCTGTGAAGTATCCAGTGAAATTAGACTGTAGCTGTTTTCTTGTTTTGTTGCTTTGTAAACATTTCAAACTTAGATGATTTATTTTATTTTACGTATCTTCAATTATTATGTATCATGCACACTAAAAGTTATCTATGTTGCAGTGTATTGTTGAATTAGCTGAGGTGGTAGCACAGTGAATGATGAAAATTTGCGGAGAAATTTGTGCTACCATGGTTAGGGGCTTCTTATTTCACCAGAATTAACTCGTTCAGTCCATACTCTCAGTCCAGAGAGTCCAAACACGCACTGCTCTAAATGTGCTGAGGAGAGTTGTAAATGTTGGAGTGAAATATGTTGGTAAAAAGGTTGAGTAATAAACGTGTGGGTCAGGAAGGTGAAATGGGGGAGCTCAGTTATTGTGTATATGTCAGAAGAGTTACTTTCTTTTATAGCTGAGTGTGCAGAAGCAGAACTATTTGGGTGCTTAGTCTTCGGTGGCACACCTTGTAGAAGTCACAAACCTGGGTTATTTCCATCTAGTTGTCTTTAAATTAAATTAATTTTAAATTGTCATAAATGCATTTGGATAGATAAGATCTGTTCTACAAATACCTAATATCAGAAGGCTTCTAATGATACAGTTGTCTCTGAAATAACATAAGGCTTTTTTTTTTTTTTTTTTTTAAAGGTAGCAAACCTAAAGATTTAAGCAAAGCTGTTCAAGTCATGAGGAGAATTCATATCCTCCTTGAAAAATATAAAGATCTCTTGGAGAAACCACATCTAGAAAAGCTGACCACATATCTGAGACTTCTTGGATTTGAGAATTTGTCATGCTCTTTATCTGTCAAGGTGACTTTTTAGACTGTAATGATTCTAACTGTAGCTGAGGCAGAAGATGGATGATATAACTCACAGCCTGCAGAAAATAAAGTCAGTAGCAAAAGGAATGAAGATTACAGTGGTCTGTAAATCCAGTATCAATCCCTTCAGTGTCTCAGTTTTCAGGCACAGTAGAGTTAGCAATTTTTGGAAGCTTATTGCTCCTGTTTGAGGATCAGGCCTCAGAGGTGAGGGAGGAAGGAATTGTTTTGTAAGAAACTTTCTTGAAGAGTGGAAATTACTTGTCTCTTTTTCTGTGTGAATTCAGCTGGTGTATGATGATTGTTCTTGGGAACATAGTTATTGTAAGGGTGTTTGGTGCCCCAGATAAAGCATATTACATTTCAGGAAGTAGAATCAAAGGTTCCAAGGATCTCAAAAGGTCTGTTGTAGAGGTTTATGATGATAGAAGGGATATGTTGCCAAGTTTCATGTCTTGCTCAGGAGGTGCATTTTGGACCTACTTTTGCTTTTGCAGCTGCTTGTTTTTGATTATTGCTTTTGCAAAGTTGGGGAAATTTTAGAAATAACTGACATTTCCAGGAAAAACTTGAAATATTTATTTCAAGAAATTAAAAAAGCTGTGAAATCTCCATCCCTGGAGGTAGTAAATACTTGACTGAAGACAGCCCTTAGTGACCTGATATAATTGCCCTTGCTTCTGGCACTGAGTTGGATCAAATGGCATCTAGACATCCCTGACAACATAAATTATTATGTGATTTTCTGATTTTCTGTGTGTTGTAATATGTAATGCTTTTCTATATAGCTTTCAGGATTGGATGTTGTAACCATAAGTGTCCATGAACATTAAATTTGATATGTCTTAGTGTATACAGGCACTGTTTAGAAATAAAATGCTTTACAGAATTTGGTATCACACTCAACATTTATATTACATTTTTTTTTTGCAACCGTGACTCGTTGCACAAGATGTCAGGGCAGGATAAAGAAAAGAGACAAAATATAGGATGAGAAAGCGCTGGCAGGCAATAGCTTTAAGAGGCTGAGCTTTGCCCTCGAGCCAGTTTTGTTAGCTCTTCTGACAATGAAATCAGCACCAATGCCACCACTAGCTATAGAAGACATACTGGTTTTAGATCATAGTTTACTTTGAAGAGAATAACTCTGCCAAGGCTGTATGCTGTAGATTTCTGCAAGAGACTTTTAAAAAAATCACCTGCACTTTCATATGTTTTCCAAAGCTTGCAGAGTTTCACAGAACAAAGGATGTGCCATTTTCTTCTTCTCTTGCGAGCTTTCAAATCAACTTGAATTTTCATTTGACCTTATAGACAGGAGAACGTAATGATCAGAAGATAAGCAAGTATGCTGTCAAAGTGGGTCCAGCTCGCTTCCAGCTACAATACATGGATTATTACTTGCTCAGAGAAGAGAGGAATGATCCAGATCCCCGAGTGCAACATTTCATACCAGATACATGGCAGGTAATGAGACACAAACATTTTGCATAAAGGTTTTTGATTATTATTATTTTTTAAATTTAAAAATACAGATTATTATACTATGTGTCAAAAATAGTGTTGTTTAACAAATTTAATTTTGTAATAAGTTTAATAAATTCAATAGATAATTTTTGACTCTAGTCCATGTTCTTTCCACACTGAGAGCTTTTCTACAGAGAGCTTGGCCAAAGGAATTCAACATAAGAAAAGCCAAATCCAATGGATTTCACTGTTTGATATCACATATTTGATAGTGGTAACACCGCATTTGGATAATCTTCATCTGTTCATCCTCTGCTCATTTGTCCCTAAAGGATTATCTGTAGTATAAGTTGAGTTACAACTTTTCTGTCTAAATCAGAGTAACTCTAACACACATTTTTTTTTATTATTGGACGTGAGAGGCCAGCTGACTTTGTTGCTTTGCATGTCTGTATCTGCAAAACAGTCACTTGCTTGAAAAGCAACTTGGAACTTGTCCTGTGTGCTGACAGAGTAAGATAGTGTTAGTACTATTTCTGCTTCCTCTTCTGTATCCTGTCCACCATCCTTTCACAGACCTATGTAAGGTGGGACAATGTGGAGGAAAACAGTAATAGGGAATAAAACAATGAAAACTGTGTGCTAGGAGCAGAAGAGAGATTTGGACAATACTGATGTAACTATTATAATGCAAGAAGAAATACTGCCTTGTATGAAACAATGAAGTTTTTGGAACTAAATTATATACTGCTGAGCTAAACAGTTTTATTTTTTAATTTGAAAATGTCTAGGTTTTGGACTTTCAATGTTCTGCTATCAGTATCTCAGACCAAATAATTGAAATAGTAAAGTTATCATTTGTAATTCCACTTTTTCCCACTAAGTTTAAGAGAAAAGAACACAGTCGTAAAACAAGTAGGTTAAAGTCCACATGCAAAAATAAGAGTTGTTTTCACAGAAAGTGTTGGTTTACTAAATAAGAACTTCATAACAATACATTTTTATGTAACTTCTTTTCTCTTAGCGCGAACTACTTGATGCTGTAGATAATAATGAATCTGCAGTGATTGTTGCTCCCACTTCATCTGGAAAAACATATGCATCATACTATTGCATGGAAAAAGTTCTGAAAACAAGCAATGAAGGAGTACTTGTGTACGTTGCTCCTACAAAGGTAAGGCTGCATCCTACTATGTATTCTGTATGTATGACTTTGATATTTCTCAGTATGATTCTGAAACTGTTTGTTACACAAATGTAATTTATATCTATGTATTATTAGAAAGGGAATCTTTACATTCTGTTTTATATATACATTTATTAGAAACGATAAGTTTGCAAAAACATCTTCAAAATATTGAAGCTCACGTAGAGCTTTTTTCTAATAATATCTGTATGGCTAATTTCAGGTCAGAAATTCTAATATATACAGAAGTGCTGCAAGTAGCATGTTAAGTAGATGATGAGAGTACCAAAAGCCTATGAAAGTAATACTAAAACAGAACAATGACCAAGCAAGTCAAGTCACCTTTTTCAAATTGAGTTCACCATTAGATGCTTCAAGAGAAAACTGATGAAACTCTAGACAGGGAGGATATTTTTTAATGAGAGTGTGATCCTAGTAGTTAAAATTGACTTAAATTCTGATGTTTTGATTTCTTCCTAAATTTATTTTAATGTTCAGTGATATGATTTTTTGGTTGTGAATTACATGTGCTGCTATTCAATAACAATCTTTCTGGGTTGTTTTCTATAAGTAAAATATGGTTTTTTTGGTTATAGTCAGGTAGGGCATCAAAATAATCTTTTAATTTGAGTATCAGTCTGGATGTAGAAATGTATTTTATACCTGCAGCTCAGGAACTTAAGATCATTGAAGTGTTTGTAGATATGTTTGTAGAATATGATCTATTTTTAACTGCTTTGAATATAATGGAAATAAAGAATTAATAATGTATAATTCACTGTACACAAAACTAAATTTCTTCGAAAGCATCTGAGTATAACTGAAAATCAAGTACCATATCTTTTTAAAGTTAACCTTGTTGAGAGTCTAGACTTAATAGTAGATCACATAGTACATTATTGTCTAGTCCATTAATATCAATGCCAAAGTTGAATGCTTTTATGTGTCTTGGAATATCATATGCCTTTAGACATACACTGTCTATTTATGTTAATGAGATGCTTTATTTAAGGCCCTTGTAAACCAAGTGGTGGGAACTATATACAGTCGATTCACCAAGAAACTTCCAGATGGATTGGTAGTGTGTGGAGTTTTCACACGAGATTATTGCCATGATGTCATGAATTCTCAGGTATATTCTTATGGGTATTTTAACACATATTAATATTGGCTTCTGTATTCCATCTGGCTTCTGAAATGATAATGATTGTGGCATTAATAAAAAATATCTAATCATACCTGTGCTGCTTGACAAACACTTTCAGTCTATGGCATACATAGAAGGGAAGGATCCTTTGCCTTGATTTGCTGACAGTGTTTCTCCTAATGCAGCCCGGGACAATACTGGCCTCACATTGCTGCCTCATGTTCAACTTGATGTCCATCAGGACAGGTGCTTCCCAGCTGGAAAGTCCCCAGCATGCACTGGTGCATGGGGTTGTTTTTCTGCAAGTATAGGACTTTGTACATCTCCCTATTGAACTTCATGAGGTTCCTGTCAGCTCATTTCTCCATCCTGAGTTCCTCGCATGACAGCACAACCCTCTCCTGTATTAACCACTCCTCCCAGTTTGGCATCATAAGTAAACCTGCTGAGGGTATGCTTTTCCCCGTCATCCAGATCATTAGTGAAGATGTTAAACAGAATCAGACACACTTTTAGCCCTGGGGTACACTGCTAGTTACTTGCCTTCAGCTAGACTTTGTACCAATAATGACCGATCTCTGGGTCCAACCTTCCAGATTTCAGTCCACCTCACTGTCTGCTCATCTGGCCTGTTCTTAAAAGCTTCTCGTTGAGGATGTTGTGGGAGATGTTATCAAAAGCCTTACTGAAAAAATATCCATTGCTTTTCCCATCATTTCATCATAGAAGTTGGTCAAGCATGACTTCTCCTTGGTGAATTCATGCTGAAGAGTCCTGATGACTTTCTTGTTCTTCATGTGCTTGGAAATGGTTTCCAGGATTAGTTGCTCCATCACCTTCCCTGGGATTGAGCAGAATCTGACCAACCTGTAGTTTCCTGTGTCCTCTTTCTTGCCATTCTTGAAGAAAGCAGTGACAAATCATTAATTCATTCATGAAATACATACATATATTATAATGCTTTTAAAATACAGAATCTATTTTATTAGTCAATTGATTTTGAAAATAATGTTTTACAAACCTGTCTTCTTAGATACTAGTGACTGTGCCTCAATGTTTAGAAATCTTGATGCTGTCTCCTTGTTGCCAGAATTGGACCAAACAGATACAATATGTTATATTTGATGAGGTAGGTATCTTTTAATAATAATCAAAGTAACAAATATACAAAATATAGGAAAAATGCTGGTTACTCAGTTTTTCATTACATACATTATTGCTGCTAAAGAAAACACCTCAACTTTCAGAAATACTATTTCAGACTTACTTGCTGTTTCCTGTTCACTAATAGTGTAATTATGTACTCCAGTGAAAGAATTTAAAACTCTTTTTAGTCCTCAAGAGGACATACTGTTCAGTCAAAACTACCATGAACTTCTTTTATTTCTCTCAAGCCCGTCAACTGAAAAACTAAAAGCCACCACTGTAGTCTCAGTGGCTTCATTCCAGACTGGGATCGTGCACATTTCACATCATATGGTATTTGTCAGGAAAATATTTCTTTCCAGGAAAAAGTAAATTATTAATCTTGCTAAATCTAAAATTTCTACATCAATTGCTAATGATGCCAGTGAATATCTAGAGTACAAATAGTGAAAGTATTATTGAAATTTAAACTAATCTGCTATCCAGTGAAGTCTGGAGAGACATTTACTGGATGTTTGATTTGGATCTCATGGTCAATGAGATGATTGAGAATTAATGAGAATTATTCAGTACTGATCTTGCCAAACTTCTGATTTTTGCAAAATGCAAACGAACTTTTGTTATGGGTGCACTTTGATAAGGAACAAGTGGTGTCTCTCAGGGGTCCATACTGGGGCCAGTGCTATTTAATATCTTTGTCAATGAGATAGGCAGTAGGATTGAGTGCAAGTTTGCAGATGACACCAAGCTAAGTGGTGCTGTTGACAGACCAGAGGGACAGGATGCCACAAACTTGAGACATGGACCCAGGTGAACTTCATAAGGTTCAACAAGGCCAAGTGCAAAGTCCTGCACCTGGGTCAGGGTAATTCTTGGTATCAATGCAGGCTGAGGGGTGAAGGGATTGAGAGCAGAAGGACTTGAGGGTACTGGTGGATGAAAAGCTGGATGAGAGCCAGAAACATGCACTTGTAGCCCAGAAGGAGAACTGCACTCTGGGCTGCATCAAAAGAAGCATGTTCAGCAGGTTAAGGGAGGCGGTTGTCCTATACTGCACTCTGGTGAGACCTCTGGAGTCCTCAGCACAAGAAGGACATGAACCTGTTGGAATGGGTCCAGAGGAGGGCCACAAAAATGATCAGAGGGCTGGAACACTTCTGTGAAGAAAGGCTGAGAGACTTGGGGTTGTTCAGCCTGGAGAAGAGAAGGGTCAGGGGACACATTATTGCAGTCTTTCAGTACTTAAAGAGGGCCTGTACGGTAGTTGGGGATAATCTTTTTAGCAGGGTCTGTTGTGGTAGGACAAGGGTTTTAAACTAAAAAAGAAGAAAGTTTTAAACTAAAAGAGGGGAGATTTAGACTAGATATTAGGAAGACACTTTTTACAGTGAGGGTGGTGGAACACTGGAACAGGTTGCCCAGAGAGGTGGTGGAAGCCCCATCTCTGGAAACATTCAAGGTTAAGCTTGATGGGGTTCTGAGTAACCTGATCTAGTTACAGATATCTCTGCTTACCACAGGAGGGTTGGACTGGATGACCTTTAAAGGTCCTTTCCAACTGAAACCATTTTATGATGCTATGAACATTTATTCTTTTAATCCTTTTTCCCAAAAACATAGGTTCATTGTCTTGGTGGTGAAATTGGAGCAGAGGTTTGGGAGCATCTTCTGGTAACAATTCGATGTCCATTTTTGGCGCTTTCTGCTACTGTCAGTAACCCGGAACACCTAACTGAGTACGTGTGGAATTCTCTTGCTCACAAGAGCATGTTTAAATATGATATGAGCCATTTTAGACAGAGAGGTCGGTTACTACTGGGAGGTAACTGATTTGGACTTACAATGTTATATGTATTATGCTACCCTTATTCCCACTGTACTGTAACTCAACTCTGTATAGAGAACAGGCACTGCTATTCCTTCAGACCCAATAACTGAGCTGTGCAGCGGAGTTTAGGAGGCTTTTACATCTATTTGAATTGCTGAAGCCTGATAACCACACCTGTCTATCACCAGTCAGAGAAGACTGCATTGTATTTTATGTATAATGTGCTATTTCACATTTCTTATTTGCACCCTGGAATAAGCTGGAGAAAATTGCATTGAAGATGGTGAGAGGGGGACTGAAAATTCTATAGGAGAAATAGAGCAGATTGTACTAATTAATCTATTAGAGCTGAAGCAATTTTCTTATTACAACTCTTATTTTTATTTTATTCTTGACTGTAGGTGGTTACGATCTGTAAAAAGGTATTGGCAATGTGCTGACAGGACAATAGAACGAAGCTCTACAAAGTCTGACAAGAACTTTACAAGAAAATATAGAGTGAGATCTAAAGTACAGGAGCAAAAGAAATCCTATCGTGTTAGACTAGGTGTGTATCAGAATATTTTGTGAGTAAGAAATGTTTGTGTTATTTCTGTGAAAACTTTAATCATCGTGTGTGAATTTAAGCTTTTTGTTTGTTCTTCTTTTAAATAAAAACAAATGTTGCAGGATTAAGCACTTGCTTTTTAAGACAACCACGTGCATTGTGACATCATTTTTCTCTCTTCACAGTCTTGTATGAAGAAAGATACAATGATTTGGAAAAGTATGTGTGTTCTCTAAAGGGCAGTGATTTTATCATTGAACATTGTCATCCGTATGCTGCATTAACAGTCAGTCATGTAAGCATAATACTACTGTCAATATTGTTTAGCAGCTCTTACATTTAAGCAAGATGGATTCCATCAAAATCACGCCTTTATTTTTCCTTTGTTCAAAATCGTTCAGATTGAAAACTGTGGCATTCCTTCAGATCTTTCTCTGTCTCCACGAGAGAGCATCCAGCTTTATGACATAATGGTTAAAGTCTGGCAAAGGTGGCCAAGGGCACAGGTGTGTATGCAGAACTGTGAGCTAAATATATAAAAATAATAGTTAACAAAGTACTGCAATGTTTTATATTAATGTTGTTTTCCAGGAACTAGATCCTGAGGAATTTATCTCTTTCAAGAATAAAATAGTAATAAAAAAGTCAGATGTGAGGAAATATGAACAGGAACTGAAGAAAGAGATAAGCAAATGGATTGCGCTTGGCCAAAGACAGAAGGTAACCCCTGTTACAGGATGCTTTAAGATTGTGTACAGCTTTACTATAATAACAATTACATGTAATACTATAATTATGGGAGTATCTCCTTCCATAAATATTATTTCTTAGGTTTACCCCATGCTGTACTTGAAAGATAAGTGCTATTGTAAGTATTACCAATCACCATTGTAAGAGGTACCTAAAGTTCCGCGGAACTTCCATAAGCCTTTTCAAGGTGATATTTTCACAAGCTTCTCTGGGAATCAGACTTCTGATACAGCTGTGAAATTGCAATTTCTGATTCCTTTAGGTACCTCTTACAATTAGTGAAGATATTGTACCATTGATCTGGTTTTTTAGTCTACCTGTTTTTTGCTGCTCATTTGAAACCTTCTGTATAGTCACAGTGTGTATGTTTCCACGTAAAATATAGAAATTAAAGCAATGAGCAGAAATTCAAACTCTTGATTGGAGGACACCTATTCTTGTATCATAAAAAGGAATTTGAGGAGGTAGTGAATTGACAACAAGGAAAAATAAGGAATATCTGGGGGGAAAAACAAATTTCTTGAAATATGACACCTGAATGTGAAAATACGTCATAATTGGTATGTTGGTGATACTTTATTATTTGCACAGTGATGGCATTTTGAGCTCTTACCAAAGTCAGTTGATAGTTTGCAGACCTTTTAGTCTGTAAACTATATGTGACTATTGCAGTTCTGAATGATTTAAAAAAAATTGAGCTGATAGCAGTTGACACAGGAAAACGGAGTCTTTATATTTGTTAGCCTCCAGCCAGAAGTTTGTTATTGAAATCTCCACATTAATACTGCTTTGATCAGGTGAATGAGCTACTGGAGCACCTTAAGCTGAAACCTGTGGATTGCTCAGAACAGGAAAAGTGGAAGCATTTTGCCAACTTTGTTGATAAACTACATGAGATGGATAAGTTGCCTGCAATATTTTTTATGTAAGTATTTACACGTTCCATGTATTATATGTGTATTACCTACATTCAGAAAAATGAGTTTTGGACATAAGCATTGATAGGGCTTAGCAAGTGCCATTTATATGGTATTTGTTACCTTTGCTTTAAAATATAGGAAGTAAAGGCCTACAAGCTCTATCAACCCATGTGTCTTTCTGGCACTAAATGTTTAGCTGAAAGAAAACTGGGAGCATTTAATTACTGTGTGGAAAGTGTAGAATGTGTGTGTGATGTCTGAGAAAATTGCAAGAAACTGAATCACGTTAAAATGAGAGTCAGATTCTCAGTTGCTTTGCCCCAATGTAGTCAGTAAAACTTGTGGGAAGTGTATGCTGTTTATTTAGAGGTGCAAATTGTGTATATAAGGGCAGATTTGCTAGGGAGAGGGGTGGAATGAGGTTCTGTTAATGTGTGCATTTGCCACATGGTGATGATTCCACCGCATAGCCTCTAACAATCTCATCTTATTGATAATCTCATCCAGTGATAGGCATCCATCAACCTGTTTTGCAAATATGTGAGATGTAATTACATAATATGAAGCATGCACAACTTTGAGCCTACTGCCAATAACATCATTGTCAGTGATATTGCTAATATTAGTAAAGTAGTCATGTACCTCAGTGATGGACTTAATAATAAAAAGAAGCTGCTTATCCGTGAACCTGTTGTCTAGTGCATGTTTTCCCTGTAATAATGCATAGGAACAATCATGTAATAATAGCAAGTTTTCTCATCTCAGTATGAAGCCTTGCCCTTCCTTATATTGGACACTGGTGGTAGAATGCTCACTGCCATTTCAGTTCTCACATGCTTGATGCTGATAGAAAGGCATTTCTGAAAGAAATCTAGAAAGGAAGAAGCAAAAAGGGAATATACGTCTTGATAGCACATCTCAAATTACTCTGGTTGTTGGTGAATTATTTCTTTTTTTATGTCTTGGTGACAGTCTAGTTGCAAATTAATGTTATGGCTGATTTCAAGGTGAAACAGTTTTCAAAAGGACTTAAATACTTGTAATTCTTTCAAACGAGGAATAATTTCAGGGCTGCTCTATGAACTGCAGCATCATTTTGGGGCACTCACTAGGAAGTTCCAAGGTGCTTCTCCTTAGGGGAGATGGATAAGTACCTTCCTCTCATCTACCCTGGAATTACGGGTCCTCTAGAAGTGCTTGGTGACTTACTGGTCTGAGAGAGGACTACAAGTAGAGTATGAATATCTTAGACAAATGCTAAATGATCATGGCAAGAGCAGAACACATCCCAGACCAGTGAACATGGAGGAAGAACCTAGTGGTGTCAAGGCTGGGAGATGAGGCACAGGCATCTGTTATCTAAGGGCCTTTTAAGGCACAGGTACAGAGTAACAGCACTTGGTAGACCTCTCCAGTGTCTTTGTAGTCAGACGAGGGACAAGATTTTTAAAAAGTAATTAAAAATCTCTCTAGTTAAATCTCCCAGTCTTGAGAAATTGTGTTGGAGATGAAGGGGATGAAGAGCCATCACAAGCAGTAGGGAGTGACTTGTAGTAATATATTGATATTTGTGCCTTATTGGTACTGGTAAGCTTTTTCTCCCTAAGCTTTTATTGATGAATGAGGTTGCAAAGCAGTCATCCTGTATAGTGTTACGTTAGCATGGAATTAATTCAAACTCCTGAGACAGAGGGTATCAGAGCTGTAGAAGCCAAACTGCTATCATAGCCATTGATAGGGAAAAAGCAGTACTTAGAGTTTGCTTTTCTTTTCTTAGAGCCACCAAGAAAAATAACAAGTTGGCACCAATTTAGTGCCTTAAGGCTGAGGGAACTCAATGGTAGAGAGAAATGAGATCATCCACGCTGAGCTTCAAAGGGGGGCGGCGGGGGGGAGGGGGGAGGGGAGGAAATGAGAACTGAGTGCTATAGAGCAGTGTCATCTGTGAAGCTGTGAAAAGCTTAAGTTAAGGAAAGGTTATCTCCTAGCCTTAAAATCTGTATTTGGTCTTTCTGGATAAAAGGATAAAGTCCTTCAATTTTTACCCCTGTTGTTGGTCACTGCCTGATTTGAATGACTTGTGAATATTCTAACGGAGTAACCTCACCCCATGTGTTGGCAACACCTCGTATGGTGTTAATTAACAGGATCTGCCTGCTGCAACAAGAATGGAAAAAATATGTTTTTACTATTGTAACAGCATTATGTGTAAATAAAAACTCTATTAGAGTTCCTCTAACTGAAACATATTATATATTTTTTACATCAAGGTTTAATGTGAGTTCAGTGGAAGATTCAGCCAAGAGTGTATTCCTCAATTTGCTGAGAAAACAAAGAAGTAAACAAGACCCTAACACTGAGAGGGAAAAAGAACGTTTAAAAGATGAACTAAGAAAAGTGAATAAAATGCTAAGAAAATTCAATCCTCAGTAAGTAATAGAACCATAGTTTATTAAAAAGTATGTACCATTCAGCAGCACATTCATCCAGCTTGCAGCATAGTAGTCCCTGCTCCTCTTTGTGCTCTAACAACCCACACAGTAGGAACAGTTGTATGGCAGGCGTCAATCAGCAGCACCACGTGTATAGTCAGGCAGCAGAAAGATACCAGTGTTGCTGACATTGTATAAGGTGGGTCTCTGAAGTATGGGTTCACCTGACTGGTGAGATGCTCTTTGAGTATTTGTCAGCCTTTTGCCTAGATTATTCTGTATTATTTATTTCCCCTTTAACCTTGAGTTTTCTTGGTTTTGTGATCATAGAGTTTTATAAGGCATTTGGCAATAAAATATGGTTGTTATTATCAACAGAATTCTCAAAAATGTAAATCATTATGGTTTTATCCTTTTAATCATGACATTTTACAGTGCATTCTTTGGACATAACATCACAAAAGAATGATGTTAGCTGACTTCAATTTAGAGTTGCTGTCTTCAGCTTCCTTCCTATTTGTATATCACCATGCTTACTCCTCTCTATTTCACCCAGAATTACGTGCTGTTTTACATAAAAGACATGATCACATGAAGCCGTTAGTTAGTTAGCTGTTAGCATTATCAGTGAATTTACATTAGCACACCTACTTACCTACGTGTTAAGCTTACAGTTTAAATGAGTCTGTGTCTTTCAGTACTCAATATTTGAAAATTGAGAAATGTACATTAATTACAAACCTGGTATTTTTCATTGTATATTGTATACAGGGATACCAAAAAGTTGAGCTCCAGTAAAACAGAAAACATGATACTTCTTTTGAATACAAAACAACAGTTAGAGAAAAGACTTAAAAAGCTAACTAGTGTCCCTTCTGGGTGTACTTATGCTGATCCTAAAGCAGTGGATGAAGATGTAAGTAATTCACTGATAACTATAACATGGTTTTGATTTTCTATGTCTGAAATGCATGAATTTGTGCGTAAATACGTAATCCACATGTAACGTGTGACGCAATTGTACTTCATAACAGTATGTGTTGACTTCAGGAAACATTCTGAATATTTCCATTTAAATTTGGTTCCAGGTATCAATCTTAGATAAGTTCATTTATAAGATGTATGGATAACTTCCATTCTGCCAAATAAAAGATGTTGACTTGCCCTTGCAAGAGTAGTCCTGGGATGTATACTACAATTGATTAATTTCCATGGTCTGCCAGCATTGCCATTCTGTTACTTGATTCAGATCTCAGACTCCTTTCTTTCTGAGTCATCAGCATAGAGCTGATGGCACCTTCTTGTACTTATTGAAATATTTTTAAGCCCTCCATATCTTATAAAATCATATCTTGTAAAAATACTAAATAATTAATTATTTTAGACTCTGTAAGATCTTGACTCCACAAAGCAAACTTTTCCAGGCTCTTTAATGTGTTTATGCCCCCTGAGGAAAGAAAAGGGGAAAACCCACTGAAAATCTGCAAATGTCAATCAGAAAAATTAATGTATATATGTGTATACAAACAAGGAATAATTTATTAAAGAGATGCGGTATGATGCGGTTTTCAGCAGTAGTGGGTGACTGATCCAGGAGATCCCTTCTGGTCTAAACTTCTTGAAACATGGCTGTAGGTTCATGTAGCTGTCTCTTCATGGCTTGGGGTTTTTTTATGAAGAAAAATAATTGTGATATATAGCTCTTAATTCAGAGATCAAAATTTTGATGAAGTGTCTTGATAATGCTTTCTGCATTATTGTGGTATGTCTTGAAAGAGAGGAGAATTCTCTGTATTGGGACCAAACTTGAAAATTCTCATGATTCCTTATTTTGGGAAGTTGGGATCCCAATGACAGTTTTGGACTGCTGGCAGTCAACATGGAAGGAACATTGCTTCCCACAGTTGCACATGGCTAAAGATAGTGAAGAAGTAGCTTGTACTTTGAAACAGATGGCACATAGCTCTAGAGTGAAGTTCAGAAAATACTGAAAAAGTTTAATTCAGTGCTGTTTCTGAGTTTGGGAAAGGGAAGCTTCTAGCTGCTATGAGATGAAATGTTGGTACTGAGCAAAAAAAACTGACAAAAAAAGCAAGAGTATCAGCTTCACGTAGCTACTTAGGAATTTGTTCTGTGATAGTGGCACACAGTACATGGTCGTGAGGCCATGTTTTGAGTAGGAAAGTCATGAGCATGAAAGTTTGCCATGCCTGGCTGCATGGTATGACAATTGGAACTGGTGTAATGGCATTTTTTAAAAGGTAAAAAAACTTACAGTATGCATCATTGTCCTGAAAAGCCTGGATTTGTCATAACGAGGCTACTGATAGTACATATGCAGTTATATACGTTATATACTTTGGACTTCAGGTTCACTGAAGATCATAAACAGCTATTTCTCTGTAGTGCTTGGAACTTCATCAGAGAAGATTTCTCTTTGTGGTTAACACTTAACATTTCTTTTTATTTGCAGACCTTGGGGAAGATTTTTCATCGAGTTAGGTTTGAGAGAGGAAATTGTCTGCAGCAAATGATGGCACTGAGGGGCGTTGGGTTTCATCATGGATCAATGGCCTACAAGGGAAGACAAGTAGTGGAGATGCTTTTCAGACTGGGGTATATCAAGGTCAGTAAATTTGGACTAGTCATTTTTTTAAATTTTAGTTTGTCCATATATTGAATTAAAAAATAGAGTGTACCTTTCACCAGTGGTAAAATATATTGCACTGACATTTACAATCAATGTTGTTTAAAGTGTTGACGTAAAGGTTTCCAAACAACTGACATAAACAAGTGAACAGATAACTGTAGAACTTTATTTCTAACTAAGAGATTCTATCCCTCAGATGAGCATATCATAGAATCATGGAATCATTTAGGTTGGAAAAGACCCTTAAGATCATTGAGTCCAATCACTAGCCTATCACTGCCAAGTACACCACAAAACCATGTCCCTAAGCTCCATGTCTACCATGTCTTTTAATTACCTGCAAGGCTACTCAGTCACCCATATCCCTGGGAAGCCTGTTCCAGTGCTTGATAACACTTTTGGTGAAGAATATTTTCCTAATATCCAATCTAACCTCCCCTGGCACAATTTGAGGCCATTTCCTTTTGTACTGTCACGTGCTACTTGGGAGAACAGACCAACATCCACCTTGCTACAACCTCCTTTCAGGTAGCTGTAGAGAGCAATAAGGTCTCCCCTCAGCCTCCCTTTCTCCAGGCTAAATAACCTGAGTTCCCTCAACCACTCCTCATAAGACTTGTGCTCTAGACCCTTCAACAGCTTCATTGTCCTTCTTTGGACACGCTCCAGCACCTCAGTGTCCTTCTTGGAGTGAGGGGCCTAAAACTGAACACACTATTTGAGATGCAGCCTCAGCAGTGCCAAGTACAGGGGGACAATCACTTCTGAAGTCCTTCTGGCCACACTATTTCTGATACAAGCCAGGAATTTTATTGGCCTTCTTGGCCACCTGGACACACTGCTGGCTCATGTTCGGCTGCCTATCAACCAACACCCCGAGGTCCTTTTCTTCTGGGCTGCTTTCCAGCCACTCCTCCTCAAGCCTGTAGCATTGCATGGAGTTGCTGTGACCCAGGTCCAGGACCTGGCACTTGGCCTTGTTGAACCTCATATAGCTGGCCTCAGACCATCGATCCTGCCTGTCCAGGTCCCTCTGTAGAGCCTCCCTATCCTCAAGAAGATCAACTCTTCTGTCCAAATTGGTGTCATCTACAAACTTATTGAGGATGCCCTTGATCCCTCATCCAGGTCATTGATAAATACATTAAAGAGAGCTGGCCCTAGTACTGAGCCCTGGGAAACACCACTTGTGATTGGCTGCCGACTGGATTGAACTCCATTCACCACAACTCTTTGGGCCCAGCCATCCAGATTTTTACCTAGTGAAGCATACACCTGTTCAGACCGTGAGCAGTCAGCTTCTTCAGGAGAATACTGTGGGAAACGGTATCAAAGACTTTACTGAAGTCCTGGTAGAAAACACCCACAGTTTTTCCCTCATCCACTAAGTGGGTCACCTTGTCATAGAAGTAGATGAGGTTAGTCAAGTAGGACCTGGCCTTTCATAAACCCACGCTGACTAGGCCTGGTTGTCCTGTATGTGCCACATGATGTCATTCAAGATGATCTGCTCCACAACCTTGCCTGGCACTGAGGCCAGACTGATGGGCCTGTGGTTCCCCAGATCTTCCTTCTGGCCCTTCCCGTAGATGTGTGTCACATTTACTAAGCTCCAGTCAACTGGGATCTCCTCGATTAGCCAGGACTGCAGATAAATGACGCAAAGTGACTCAGTGAGCACTTCCACCAGCTCCCTCAGTACCCTTAGGTGGATCCTATCTGTCCCCACAGACTTGTGTGTGCCTAAGTGGTGTGGTAGGTCACTGAACATTTCCCCTTGGATTACGGGGGCTTCATTCTGCTCACTGGCCCTGTCATCCAGCTCAGGGGGCTGAGTAACCTGAGAACAACTGGTCTTACTATTAAAGACTGAGGCAAAGAAGGGATTCATTACCTCAGCCTTTTCACCATCCTTGGTCACTGTTTCCCCAGCATCCAATAGATGGAGATTCCCCTCAGTCCTCCTTTTGTTTTTAATGTATTTATAGAAGGATTTTTATTGTCTTTTACTGCAGCAGCCAACTGAACGTGTTTTAGTTAAAAGAACTGTATAGAATGATGATATTTTTTACTGTCCTCATAGAATATTTCTTTTTGTGTTCAATTTCAATATTATTTAAATTTTTGTTCCATAAAAGATGTGGTATAAACTTTCAGGATATAAAAGTTTTATATGCATTTGTAGTGGTTCTGTGAACTACACTAGAGAGTAACATTCATGTATGTTCATAGCTCTGTTAAATTAATTAGATTAAGGTTTAGCTATATGAAAAAATATAGTAAAATTCCTGTTGTGATTTAAATTGGCTATTACAGGTGTTTGGTTATTTTTAATAGGATATTGCCATTTCTAATAGATACATTTGTGTTTGATATTTTATAGGTAGTCACAGCTACTTCAACACTTGCTCTAGGAATCAACATGCCATGTAAATCTGTTGTCTTTGCTGAAGATTCTATCTTTCTAGATGCCCTAAATTACAGACAGGTATGGAAATAGAAAGCCTACCTTTTATTACAAGAACAGTAGACATGTAGCTGTCATCGCACACAAATTCGGGAAAAAAAAGTCTTTATTTTTAAATAAACTTCTGGGTATGTTCTGAGTTGTAGCTGCTCATTTTGGTGACAATAATAGTTTTAGCTAAGGTGATTTTACTAATGTTTCAGAACTGACAGTCCACAAATAAAATATGTAAAAAAACCTATTTCAGCCATGGAACTATTATAATTGCTCAGGGAATTAAAGACATAAAATCAGCTTTCTGTTACAGGAGCAGGAAAGACAAAAGCTCTTCTGCTCTAGCCAGGTTTGTACAAATGTGTGAAGAATACGCCCTAAGAATGTACAGTGGGGATGTAATGAGAAAAAGAAAGATTGCTGACTGGATTAATAGGGACATTGAGTTCCTTCCATCGTGAACTGGCATTCCACGCAACGCAACACAGCAGTGTGTAGATGAGGTTGCAAATGCAATAAAGCAGAATGTCTCCAGTCATGGCTCAATTTACTGGGTGGGCCGAGAGGCTGTAACCTCTTCATTAGCCTCTGTTTCCTGCTCTTGTGCTACTTCTCAAACCTCTATTTTCATGAAGTGCTTCCAGTTTGCATCTGGTTTAGGAGAACAAATCCACCAGGTACAGCTGATGGCATATCTGGCAGGTAGCTCTGAGTCAGAGCGTGAGGATATGTGCTGTAGCTGGAGCTACGTGCATCTCCCTTCTGCTGCACATAAATGATATGACTCCAGCTTTGTCACATCATTTGGTACAAGGGGCGAGTCCCCACAATGGACCTGACCAAGAAGAGGTGATCCAAGCAGGGGAATACAACCTTAGGAAGCTTCTCTCTACCCTTTATTCCTATTTTCTGCTCTTTATTCATACTGAGAATACCTCTGCCCCAAATCTACCCAGAAGTAATTCACAACTAAATGTAACTGGAAAACAAAGATGATGTATCAGTATAAATTAAGTTAAAACTTACTTCGAAGAGATACAAATGTTAAAAAGACATTTGAGAGAAAGTAAGTATGCTGGCCCACATGTAGATCTTCTATCAAATTTGGAAATTCATATTTTAAAAAGTAAATAAACCCATTAGATTTGTAAACCAGAATATTTGAGGTACAATGTATTTTGCACACTTTATTTTAATAATTCTGCATAAATGCTTTAAAACTGCATAGATTATGCCAGTATATACAACTTAGGTATATTTTACTTAAAAATTAATAATGTTATTTTCATAACTTAATTTTAAATGTTTTATCCTTAGATGTCAGGACGTGCTGGAAGACGGGGACAAGATATGATTGGTAATGTGTTCTTCTATGACATCCCACTGTCCAAAACAGAAAGGCTTATGAAATCCAACGTACCTCAGTTGAAAGGACAGTTTCCTCTGACTGTTACCTTAATATTGAGACTCATGCTGTTGGCTGCAAAGGCTGATGACAAAGCAGATGCCAGAGCAAAGGTTTAATATTTTTTTTCTTAATAGTAATTTAATTAAATTATAATGTCTCCTTATCATGAGCAGAAAGTTATGCAATTCAGAAGTAAGCAATCTGCCTCCCAGTGAAATTGTATACTCTGCTATAATGCTTCTGCTACCTGTGCTGCCATCTCCACTGTCTAATTTCATGCCTTTATCATCAGAAAGAATGTTATGGTCAGGAAGGCATTTACACTGACTCTTGTTCTATGGAATATTTGCATTAACTTGAAGAAACAGAAAGTCTTCCAGTATTTAAAATCTCACCTTTATTTGAGGAAAAGATGTGAACATAAATTTCCATAGGGACGAGGGGAGCTATGAAATGCTATCTCATGTTAAACACTTTGAAAATTCTATGTATTGCTCACTTGTTTAAATCCAAGTGCTAACTCTCTGGAATCAAAGAACCCTTATTCTTGCCATTTAATACAATGATTTAAGTAAACAACCTATGACCATGATTACAAATTGGTCAGAGATCTCCTCTTGTAATTATTAAGAAACTCTTACATCTAGATGATCTGGTTTTTACATCCACTTCAGCATATAGACATCTATTTTCAAGGACTTAGTGAATAAATTCAGACATAAGTCTTCTTAACAAAATAAATTGATAAATTTTTGTGTTAAATATTAAAATGGTATGAAAGTTAATGAGTAATTTCAAAACTTCTTGAGTTTAGTTTAATGATATTTAAATCCTTGTCTTTTAAATCTCTATATGAATTTCATGTAATTAACTTTACAAACCTCAACATAATTTAGAAAAAGAGCATACATCTAACAGACATAGGATGGACTTTTTCACAAGCATTTCCTTGAGTTAAGTGTTAAGTTTACATAAAAATACAACATCACCCCCACCCAGCATATTTACCCTGAAAAGAAACTGATGAAACAAAGCATAAAAGCTGAATATTAAATTTCTTTTCTTGTATCAACATTCCTTGGATTTCTAATTTGTTTTTTTTTCCTGTTTGTTTGACCAGGCATTGTCAGTGTTGAAGCACTCACTGTTGTCTTTCAGAAAAGAAAGATATGCTGAAATATTAAAAATTTATTTTTTGTTTTCCTTGCAATTTCTTGTCAAAGAGGTAGGTTTTAACTTGTTCTTATAAAGGGTAGTTTATGAGAGTTTATTATATTTAATTCTTAAACCTACAGATACTCATTTGTTAGTATGCTTTCATTTAAAGAACCATGTATTTCATATTCAGTAGCAATAGGCTATTTATTTCAGTTAGAAAATTAAGGAAACAGATAAAATTAGAGTCCTGTAAGTCTAAAGTTAATTCCAAGCTACTTATGGAATAAATTCAATAGGAAAAGTTTTATGGTATGGTCTATATGATTACAAATTGATAAGGGAAGTAAGAGTTGTGCA